>JBAJNP010000284.1:0-85579 GCA_036877545.1 Yasuhikotakia modesta
AGGAGATGCAGAAACATCAGTATTCGAGAAAATACGCTTTATCAACTCCATATTTCATTACTAAGATTACAAATCCTCAGGCCACGTAACTCAAAATCCCCTTGTAAGAAATGGACACTTGGCCCCACATATTAGCGTAGTGGGTGGTTGACTGAGGTGAGTGACTGTGGTGACTGCACCACCTGTGTCAGAGCACAAGCACTTTGCCAGACTGTCTGCTTGGCAGGATGATAGTTAGCCACCTGCGGGCGTTCTCTTCACAGCTGGTTAAGTGCGGTTGACGCATAACAACAGTATCAGAGCCACCCTGTCAGACTGTAATGGGCGATGCTGTGTGTGATTCAGACAGTCATTTAGAATTCTCACCCTCATAAACTGTTATCATACATAAAATTAACCAAGCAGGAGCACTAGCCATGTCTGTATCAAAGTAATACAACCTCAGTCAGATTTCCAAGTTGTTAGAGGCAAAATTTGCAAGTTCAATTCAATAATGTTGCATTGTTTCAAAGCTTTTTTACATACAATGAAAATACAATTACAGAAACCTTTATTTAAAATGAACACTCAATACAAAATGCATTGTATTACTGCAATTATTTTATTGTTGAGTATGTGTTTATCAGTGATGAATGAATATAGAATATGATTGAATATAGAGATGATTGAACTGATGAAAGCTGCAAAATATTTGACCCATTTAAATAAATAGACGTGTATTAGTAAATTAATAGAAACTAAAACAGTTTGTAAGATTTGGTTTGTTCTGTTGCGATTCTGTTAAGTATTCATTAAACTACTGAGTAATATTATTTAACAGCTTCTTATAGGATTAGAGTTAAGACTGGGATATGATTTAGGGTCTCCTGCATGTAATTACGAATAATTTACCTTTATTTCTATAGTAAGTTTGTGCAATAGTGACGTTACAAAATTAAGTGTTATCAAAAGTGCTTTTACTAGACTGCTGTTGTTCAGTACACACATATTCAGGGAATTACAGAATAACTAGTTTGTTTACTAACTAGTGTTTTCTCTGAAGGTCAGTCCGGTGCTCTTAGCATTCATTGTTACGAGTTACACATTCAGCATTCTCACATCAGCGTGGCCTGTCCATGCAGAGGCTGGAAGCAGCATTATTTCAGTAAAAGGAGGGTTTTATCGCTCAAGGGTTCTGCACAGCCGTCTGAGAGATGTAGACTCAGCATCTTGCGTTTTCAGACAGTTTCATATTGAATTCCTATGCTTGATAAATCTATTTGCCAACAGAAGGTGGTCTGCATGTAGATAAACCGGCTGATGTGCTGTTAGTACAATTTGTAATGGAATAAGTGAGCATAAACTGATTAAACAGATACTGACTAACAGTCACGGCTAAGCGCAACATAATACAACAGATCAGTGATGTCTGAAATTACATTCAAATAATTAAAAACTCTTTGTGCACTTTTAGATTTTACTTTTTATATTAATTTCTACATGAAAATTAATTTCTACTGTTGTTGCTTATGTTATTAGACTGCTCCGTGGAATACTTGCTTCTGATTGGTCAGTTGTAGCAGTCTGCAGTCGATTATTGTTACAGTATATAATGACTGCCAAACTGTACGTTTGACTGTTGTTTCAGGCAGCCAGTCTCCTACACTGTGCTACTTTAATGACTTTCATATAATGTCCATTTATTTATGCATTTTGTACACAGTTTTAAATTAACTGGGGTAATATACAGTTTTTACTTAAATAAACCTTTTATAGGATGACACAAGGCTGACTATATGGTACATAATCTCTTGTTATATAGCCTTTTAAATCATTTAGATTGTAGAGTATATTATTTATTATTACTAATGCCTGATATACATACAATTTTAGGTAATTTATGGCCTACACTGTTCTGTAGACAAGATATACACCTAACCCTGGTTTTCTACCCTTTATATTGGGTTAAAAACACCACAAAGTCTGAGCTGTTTAAAAAAAATTAACTCACTCTCTTTTCTCTCTGTGTCTCTCTCTCTCCCTCTTTTTCTCTTTTACTCTCTCTGTTCAATTTATCTGCCTCCAGAGCAGCTAAAAATACACTGTCGCTGCTGCAGTCAACCAGCATTTGTGCTACGGCCTACACACACAGACAGGCCTGGTTTAAGGCACCGCGTCATCATACCCAGCTATCCTGTGCGTGTTTGGATGGCTTTCAGTGATAATAGTTTCATAACGGAGTTATTATTCTCTCAGGAAGAGCTTTGGCACAGAGGGCAGCCGACAGCTAATTCATCTGTTCTTGTATCGCAAATATTACCACCGAGATTAAGGGAGAGCGAGAGCAAATAAATGCCGCTCCAAATACAAAAAGACTCATTTATCAGCTCTGGATCGCTTTACCAGGTATTAATATTGTGATTTGGGACCAAAGAACATTTTTCACTGTAACAGTTAGGAAGGACAACACAGCTCATCAGTCTCATCAGTTGTAACATGCTTGTCTTCTTATTTAGCCAAAACTGAAAAGAAATTAGATAATTAATGTGTTTTACAGATGATCTGTTGGTTGAGAATTGTGGCATTGGATTTGTGTGAGTTCATAAACGCTATTTGTGTATGTTTAGGTACTTTGGATGCATCAGAGCATGAGATGCTTTGGCAGCCGGCAGCGCGGTGGATGACCTCCGGCATGCGGCCGTCACAGCTGGACCTCACACTTGTGGCCATCCGCTGTTTGTAACCAAGGGTAAGGAGATCATATTATACACACAATACTTACAGTGCATTCAAGGTGCACAATTTATCAGCATGTCATGTTTCCTGTTAATCGAACCCATAACCTTTGTGCTGCTAACGCAATGCTCTAGCAACTGAGCTACGGGAACACACACCTTTTATCTATAAAATACATAGTTTATTTTATTTTTAAAACATTGTTTCTTAGCTTATTATCAAATTGCTTTTTTTTTGTTCAAGCGTAAATCTTAAAATTTGGAAAGAAAATATTTGCCAGTGGCTTAAAAATAAACTTAATTCAAGATATGTTCTTTATAAAGAAGCTTTTATATCTTGTGCAGTTTTGCTTCTCCGGTAAACGTATATTGTTTTTGGATGTTAAGATATCTTAACTGGGAAATTAAACAAAGACTTTTATTAAGAGAGATATTAAAAAAGGCACAAGACATTTGTTTATATACTGTTAGAGCTGAGAATTATATATGTCACATAAATTGAAAGCTGCTGACATAGTTTAGATAATCTGTGATGCATCTGTAATGTTTTGACATGTTTGTATTTTGACATTTATGTTTTGATCACATGATATGTACTCATTTGGTTTTTCTTTAGTTAGGTAAACCCTACAAATTAAACATCTAGGATCTGACAGATTTTAGTGAATTTTTTTTGTTTCTGAAGTCACTACACAAATTGATGATAGTCTTTTTAATAAGATGTAATCAAATGACAGGAAATGAGCTGCATAGCTTCTAATTTACTTTCTCTCATGTTTGTTGACTGAATCTTCTTATTTAATCCCTTCAGGTAATGACCAGGCATAGAACCAGCCCTGGAGATGCCGAAGAGAAGAGATATTCTTGCCATCGTGTTGATTGTGTTACCGTGGACCCTTCTCATCACTGTTTGGCACCAAAGCGCAATTGCCCCCCTGCTTGCCATCCGAAAGGGTACCGATCTCTGTCTTTCATACACTAATGTAATTTTCTGTCATCTGTGTTTATTGAAAACGGCTTGAGATTGTGTTATCAATCAAAATCTGACAAATTTTGATTGCACAAAGCCAAAAAGACTCTGATAAACTCTGATTTATTAATTCAATTTTGACATGAAAACAGCCCCCCTTTCAGGGATATTTGCATTTTGTTCCTCTCGCTGAAAACGATCTTTTAAACAGTGTTAAAGAGTTGGTGCTTGACAAGATTAATGTTCCTGACACTCGAATACAAATTTTGTTTTCTTTCTAATCAACCTGAAAACCACCAGCTTCATATTTCTCTCTTGACTCGTTCGTTTCATGTGACCTAATTTAAAAAGACACTATATGCAAGATATGTAAGAAAAACGAAATTCCACTTTGAGCCACTTCAGACAGCTGTTTTTGAGAGCGTGAGCTACGTTTCAAGAATCCAAATGACTGAAATGAAATTATCCAGTTGCTTTGAGAGGTTCTCATTTATTCAGCAGATAAATTACAGAAAATTTTGCAATAAAACCACCCTCTGTGGTGCATTTTTGGTGGCACTAAGTCAAAATTACCAGTTATCACGTCTACACAGTTTATTTTAGCACCCACATTGAAACCCTTATGTAAGTGGATGATTCACATACAAGACAGGCTATACACTGAAACTGTTCTTTAAGGGGTTATGGGGGCAAAGCCTACAGTCTGTCGGCTTGCGTTGGTCTTCTACCACCTTTGGCTTCACCTAAAAAGAAAAAACATCAAGGATTTGAAGATCTGTACATTTGTGCAATTATATCATCAGCCTAGGAGATTTAAAGACATGTAATCATAAAACTTATCATAATGTGATTATCTTGGGTCTGTATGAAGCCTATGAGGCAGGGAACATCTGGCCTGTTAATGGAGAGTGCTAATCTGTGCAGTGCTAAAAAGTGAAAGTGAAAGCAGGCCACTAATTGAGCGGTGATAAAGATCTGATATGTGAGGTGCCACCATCATTTCTACCCTTAATGAGATCAGTGCTGGAGATGGCCACACCATCATTTTGTGTGAGTGCAAAGCCTCTGAATAAAGATATTTGGAAACACTCTGTAATTATTCCCAGCTATTGCCTTCCACCATGTTCATGCTCAGGTTTAAAGAAATCGTTTACTCAGAAATTCTGTCATTTACTCAGCCTTATGTTGTTTTAAACCCGTTTGACTTCCATCTTCAGTGGATACAAAAAGAAAACGATGGAAAATGTACTGGCCACTCTTTTCACACAGTAATAGTGAAAGGGGACTGTCAAGCTTCAAGAAACACCATGTAATCTTATACAGCTACATGATTTCCTACATTTCTAGTTTATCTGACAGTTTTTTATTCACTGGTATTTTTGCCCTATTGAAACAGTATAAAAGTTGGACTTAAGTAAAAAAAAATGGCACATCAACAACATTTGATGCCATTGATATTAAATGCTAATGGTTTTCAACTGTCGTGTATCCAGATATTATTAGCATAAATGGTGCATTATTTGAATATTCTTCATATTTTTTTCTTTTTTGTTGTATAGAAGTCAGTCAGTCATATGGGTTTTACTCCAGAGTGAGTAAATGATGACAGAAATTTTAAAATTCATTTTAAATTAAAGCAGAGATGGGGAACCTTGTTTTTTAGGGGCCTGGTGTCCAGCAGAGTTTAGCGCTAACCCTAATGAAACGCCTGAACCAGTTTATCAGTATTACTAGAAAGCTACAGGCAGGTGAGTTTTGTCAGGGTTGAAGCTAAACTCTGCAGGACACTAGCCGTCCAGTAAGAAGCTTTCCTATCTCTGCTTTAAAGGAATACAAAGTACTGTACATAATTGAGAAGTCAACTTATGCATTTGGTTTGAATAAGCACCATCTACCCCACTGAGTAACGATATTATGATCTCATGGTTCCTGCTCTCGCCCTCTCCAGTCTGTCACCATCTAGTAAAAGAGATCTTAATCATACCAGAACGACTAACCATCCACCGTCAGCGGCTAGCAGGTACTCCTCTAAGGTCTGTGGCATGCGTCAAACATAAAGAGAGCAGCCATGGGTGCGCTAATGTCTTAATTCCCTTTCTGTGTCCCGCAGATGATGGAACGGAGAACAGGCACGAGGCCGGTCCAGCCACGGATTCAAAAGAATACTGCTCACAAGACAAGGACATAGTGGAGGTGGTCCGTACGGAATACGTGTACACCAGACCCCCTCCCTGGTCTGACGTATTGCCCACCATCCACATCATTACTCCCACATACAGCCGCCCAGTTCAGAAGGCCGAGTTAACACGACTGGCTAACACCTTCCTCCATGTGACCAACTTACATTGGATCCTGGTGGAGGACTCTCAGAGGAGAACCCCTCTAGTCACGAGGTTGCTGCGAGAGACGGGTCTTAACTACACGCACCTCAATGTGGAGACCCCGCGGAACTACAAGCTGCGAGGGGACACGAGAGATCCCAGGATTCCACGAGGAACCATGCAGAGGAACCTGGCTCTGAGATGGCTACGCGAGACCTTCAGCTCAAACAGCAGCCAGCCGGGTATTGTCTACTTTGCAGATGACGATAACACCTACAGCTTGGAGCTCTTTGAGGAGGTAAGCTAGGAAAGCCATAAGAGTCATTCTGTTTGAAAGCATTCATTAATTGTGTATTGTAACATCAATTAATGGGTATTGTTAAGTGACTTCACTTCTCAAGGAGTTTAACTACATTGATTAAATAATAATCTGAGTGCCTTAACTCCAGGATCTGACTTATCATCTGCATTATCTCCTCATTAGTCAGCTACTGGTACTCGTGCTCCAAAGAGAGTAAAAATATCCATTTGTGTTTAATTCCTCAATCATTATATGGATACTTTCACATACTTTCACATTGACACAGTGCTGTGCTTCACTAGAAGAGAGATCTTTAAGTGCTGTAGATGGATGGAAAGACCTGTCAGATGATCTGAAGTTTTCTTCATCTCAGGATCATTCAGAAAGTTTCAGATTGCTGTGAATTCTCTTTGTGACAAATTGCTCTAACAAAATACATTCCTGACAGTGATAAAAGGAGAAAGGGGAAATATGTTTGAAACACAAAAAAACAGCAAAACTAAAGGATAGAATAAGTGCTGAACAAAAGCTGCCACTTCTGGTGATAAAGTAAATTTTAAAAGATTATCATGCCTCCAAAAACATGCTCTAAATGGACAGTGTAAAGTGTGTGGCTTTAAATCAGCACAGATGGGCAGCACAGAATGCATTTAGAATGAAACAACATTGTAATAGTTTGTGAATTATGCATTTGACCTTGTTTAAAACAACAGCCTTTCTCAGAATGAATTAATTATTAAGCTTGCATTAAAAGTGCTTATGCAGGCACTTTAAACAGGCATATTTACAGATGCTGTTTTGCTATTTTTACTAACTGTTTGTTTACTTGTATTTTCACTGTTGACCTGCAGGTATGCTTTGCTTTCCACATTCTTCTACAACTGCACCCGCATTTCAAAGTGCTTCTCATGATTTACTTCTCATGACATACTCAGTATGTATTTTTATTTCAAGAGGATTAAAGTGAATCTTTGAGCATCTAACGTATATTTAGATGCTATCCGGCTCTAGTCTCTACAGTTAAAACTGTAAAGCATTTAACTGTGTTTATAGTTTCTATTATGTGTATTTGTTGATTTTACACAGACTGTATTTTATGCATTTCTTTATTTGAACAAAATCTGGGAAATTTCCAAATGGGCAAAAAATACAGAAATACCTGCAGACAGTCCTGTGCACATGTTGTTGTCTGTGCCAACTGTACAATCTGTCATGTGGACATCAGCGGACTGTATTTTATAAATACAGTTACACCACACTGACTGTCTGCATGCTGTAGCACAACATAAACCAGTGAATGATACTTTTGGCTCAAAGAACACTTTTTTTGGCTCAAAGAACACATTTACACATACATGTCTATTTTCTTTTCTATTATTTTTGTTGTTTCAGGTTTAATTCTGAACTGATGTTTCTCAAATGAGAGGCACAGAAACCTGTACATTACATTAAACTAGGGCACACTGGCTAAGACAGCTAGTTTAGAAAAGATTAATTTCCTCTTGAATTCGCAATAAACACGCCTCCTTTTTAGGAGTTATGTTTTGTGATTTCTGCTGTTTTTGTTTTTGCCAGGTCGTGAAAATGTCCCTCTTTTTCTTTAATGAAAATGCCAAGAGCGCAATATAATATTAGTTGTGCGGGAAGTAATCAAATCGACTGTGACATTTTGGCCGGGACTTTTCACTAAATGCCTGATACGGTGCTGAGGGGTCACAGTCAATTACTGGATGTGAATTTAAAATCGGTGTGGACAGCCTATAATGGTACAGTCAGCAAAACCATCCTTAACATTGAACCCGGTCTTAATTCATTTAGTTTCCACAAACACACCGAGTGGTTTTCCTAAATGAGAAAAAGGAATGTCCATCCGTCTCCTCCCGCAGTCCTTTTGTAGTTCTGTGTAAAGACTTCCTTTGGACATAGCGGCTAATGCATTATGGGTAAAAAGACAACTGCTTCGCTGGCCTGTTTTTGCCATCGCTGTTCATTAGGCTTCACTGTTCGTTTCCTTTTATGATGCGGACCACTTGTGCTGGGCGGCACACAAAGCATTTTAGATGAAGGAGGAACAGAAGCGTTTGAAGCAGGAAGATTAAAGGAGTATCTGTCTGTCTGTGTCTCGTTCACATGTTTTCTGTCTTTTACTGTCTGTCTCTGATCACCTCTGATGATCCGCTCAGCATAGATTGTGATGTTGAGGTGTGTTTGTTTGTGTGTCTGAGGTAACACACTTTCCACAGACGAGATAAAGTCAGGAGCTAAAGTGTGTTATCAGGTCTGAGGCTGGGCTGCTGTCACTTAAGATGGGTTTCAGAAAGAAACAAAACAGTGCAACCGGCAGGTCAAACTGCAAAGGCCAGGATGAAAGATTTGTGGTGCTATTTGGTGGGGTATAAAGTACTAAGGGGTGCCCAGGCTCTTTCATTTATTTTCTGCCACAAACTAAACAAACACACACTACCACAGCACTTTCCCTTTAATCTTGTAATAAACTGTAAAATGTTGCAGATTTATGTAGCTACAGTAAGACAAGCTAATGTGGCTAATGCATTGCTATAGCTCAAGTGGCAGAGCATTGTGCTGGCAGCACATAGGTCGTGGGTT
The DNA here is from genome assembly GCA_036877545.1 of Yasuhikotakia modesta. Classification (NCBI taxonomy): domain Eukaryota; kingdom Metazoa; phylum Chordata; class Actinopteri; order Cypriniformes; family Botiidae; genus Yasuhikotakia; species Yasuhikotakia modesta. The sequence continues at coordinate 8,914 of JBAJNP010000284.1, forward strand.
CAAACCCCAGGGAACACACTTTGTAACTGAATATTTAGCTTGATATCACTGTAAGTCACTTTGGTATGTAACAAAAGGATGTTTAAAATATTTGTATACGCAAGCCAATTATGTTACATCATGGTCACATTTTAAGAAACAGGAAGTAATCACATTTTTCTTTGAAGCCTTTTGTACAACATTCTACATTTTTAATATAAAAGTTAAATTTTCTCTGTCTCATTTTCTCAGATGCGCTCCACCCGTAAGGTGTCGGTGTGGCCTGTAGCATTTGTTGGAGGTTTACGGTACGAGTCTCCAAAGGTCAATGCAGCAGGGAAAGTCTATGGCTGGAAAACAGTGTTTGACCCCCACCGGCCCTTCGCCATTGACATGGCGGGCTTTGCCATCAACCTGCGGCTCATTCTGTTTAAGCCTCAGGCCTACTTTAAGTTACGAGGGGTGAAGGGAGGTTACCAAGAGAGCAGCTTGCTCAGAGAACTGGTGACTCTCAATGACCTGGAACCAAAAGCTGCCAACTGCACTAAGGTGAGGAACCATTCTTACAGCAGATATGTGTTTTCAGTCTAACAATAAGAGCGTAAGAGAATAAATTGTTTGATTTAAAATTCAGTTCATATTTACTCCCTTAATGCTGTGATTTCTTCCATGCTGCAGCAAAAGTACACTTTTGAAGAACCACAAAGATATATATAATGAAGATATATAATATATAAAAGGGGCCTTTTAAACCTCTAAAAGGGAACTTTAAAAGTACCGTAAAAATCGGTTGCCATATATTAGCAGAAAATGATAAAGTGGGTTTTCCTTTTAAAAAAATACATAAATAGAGTGAAATAGGAAAAAATAATAGCATACGGTTTGGAACGCCATGAGTAAATAATGACAGAATTGTAATGTTTGTGTTTGTAGTTGAGTCCCACAGTACCTATAAAAAAACTAAATAACTGTTCTGTGAGCATTTGACTCAAAACTGCAATTCTGAATTTTGTATTGTGTCTTAATCACGTCATTCCCATGGAAGAATCACTTTTGTTGCGGCGCTCATTTGGAAAACTTTAAATGGCTTTGGAAGAAAGTGTCTAAATGGATAAACGTACACAGGTGTAAACTTTGTGTATGTGCCTGTAAGAAAGAAAAGGATTTGTAGAGGAACTGACTAATTGATGTGATAATTAATGTTATTGAGGGCAGGGATTTCTGACTGCAGATTAAACTTAATAAGCAATTGTCTACTGGAGCTAGTCAAACCCACAACAAGTTCCTGAATGAGCTTCTTATTTCTGGATTTATACTGACTGTATAAAGCCCCCAATGACACATAATGCATTTCTAACCCTCTAAAAAAACAACAAGTGCAGAAATACAAAGCAAAATGATGTTATGTTCAGAGCGAAGCTACATAGCCCTCATGCTGTGACTGGAAAAGATTCCGTATTTCCCAATGAACCGGGAAACAGACATACATTATTCCTAGAGGGGCTGTTAACCTGCCAGTCCAAGTGGAAGGATTTTCCAGGCCCATCTCAACACACTCATACATTATCCATGAGGGCCAATGATACAGCGACATGGAGACGGATAAGAAAAGATGGGCAATGTTTATTCCTCTGGACATTGACTAGAATTTCCAGGAAGGGAAATGAGGTGGAAGATTGTTTGTTTTTACTGATTAGTTCGTTCTGATGGCATTAATAAGCAAATTAAAATACAATGCACGCTTTCTGAGACGTGCTGAGAGGAGCATTTAGAGAAACGCACGCATGATCCAATCGCTGCGTGATAGCTACAGCTAATGCATATTTCAGCACTTCAGATTTTCACCCAGAGAGATGTTTTCCTGTTGAGATGTTCTGCACTCCATGAGGAGCACAATGCTAATTCTGGAGATAAGTTGTGGATGAGGCTGAGAAGCTTTACTGTGTGTGTGTGTGTGTGTGTGTGTGTGTGTGTGTGTGTGTGTGTGTGTGTGTGTGTGTGTGTTCAACTATTATAGCTCAACTGAGCTCAACTATTAGGGGTAGTAGCACACTATAGACCAAAGTGCAGTGGGACTATTCTGAAAACAGGACCAAGACAGCAGGTTTATTGTTCATAAGTTCAACATTTGGAAATCTAAAGTCATGAAAGGAAATCTAAAATCTAAAAATGTGTTATTTAGTAATGATTGTAAAAAAATATAAATGTGAACTTCATGGTTTATGATAACTAACTTTATGGTTAGTGTGTGAATTTCTAACCAGAATTTCTTTTTTTTTTTTTAATACAGATTCTGGTGTGGCACACGCGAACAGAGAAACCCGTTCTGGTGAACGAAGGAAAGAAAGGCTTCACAGATCCAAACGTGGAGATCTGACATCTGTTTCGACACGGGTAATGACAACAGCAATCTGTTCAGACTTGATCATCTCCGTGTCAACGAGGGAACGTGAGGTCATTTAAGGACATCAGACCATGTGTTTAAATACATCTGTCCTTGTTAACTGCGGCGCTGTGCAGATGTATCGCTCAATAGTTCTCTTTGTGTTTCAGAAATGGTTGCTGTAAGACCCCAAAACAGATGTCAGCGAGATATTACCACCAATTTTTGTGAAAAGTTTGGAATGCTTTTTCATTGCAATTAAACAAAGCTCAACAATACTGACCTATTATTCTAAAAGCACAGATTTTTTTAAAGGCAATAGGATCAGTATTTTGTGAGAACAAACATCAAAGACAGGGGGCAGTCAATACACACAGAATGGAAATAGTGTCTTTATTAACAGTATTGTATTGAAACCGATTTCATCGAAGAAACAACAAAACTAAGAACTGGATTTTATTCCTTCCTGGACTTTATGAACTTGTGTTAGGAAGAGACACAATGGTTACAAAGGTTTTGTGAACAGGATATGACAAGAGCGAACATTGATCCATTTAAGAGGCATCCATGTTCCTTTACAGGACTGATACTTAAACGCAAAGAAGGGAATGTTCTGTTTTTTACATAATGTGTAAGTTTTAAGTTCATTTTTGTTGTTTACATTGTCTTGCTAGCACAGCACTACTGATTGCCTCAGTTCAATTTCAGCTTCAAAGCATTGCTCATTTACCAGCGCTAGCTGCTGTACTGAATTTAGGTGTTACAAAGTTATAATTGTTCTCCTCTTTAAGACCTAAACGATACAAATAGCACTTGAACGTTGTCCAATGTTCCTGTGAGGACACGCATTGTAAATATAACTTAAAGATGAACAATCACATAGACTTCAAAATAAAGTGTTCTAGCGTTCAACTGAACAAGCAACGCAACTACTGTATTTGTACTGAAGCGTAAGCTACGAACAGCCATAGTTTACTTCAGCAACCAACGAAACAACACATGCTATATTTTGCACTATGCTGTATGTTCACAGAGATCTTACCAAAGGAGACAGCAAAGGTGTTTCAAATGTTGGTATTTTCACAGGTATATATATAGTATTAAACAGACTAGCCTTCGAAAGCTGCACAGAGCGTCTCAGTAAATATTCAGCTGTATAATATGTCAAACTGAAGCTGTAGGCTGCAGAGGGGAGATGTTTTAAAAAGACGTTGTTTTACTGATGAAGCAAATGAACATGGGATTTTGTAGTGAACACAAAATGTCTGGTTTCATAAAGCGGAGCCATTTTCCTATATCAGAAATTAAGATGGAGCGTGTAAATATTCCGGGTACATGGTGGCAGATCACAAATTGCATGTGCAAAAAAATTCTATAAGTCTAATTCTCTAAAAAATCTGGCCTGATTAGCATTAAACCTGATTAGATAAAATCATCAGATAAGAATTTAAGTCATTTCAGCCCTCTCTGCAGTCAGCCGAACTCAACATACTATAAACACAAAAATAATACAGAGAATTTCAATCCTGAGCACAATAAGGAAAGAAAGAAAAAAAGGAACAAATGCAGAAAAGCCCTCTAGCTGTTTCATGCATGCAACGAACACTTCTATTCCCTACTGACAGTATCATTTGAAAAACACACTTACGGGTAGATGTCAGTTTTGCATAAATTGCAGTTATACATAAGCAGCGTATTGAAACCGTGGTTGAGCACAAATCGTTTGTATGTCTGACCAAGTGTTTAAAGCGACAGAGGTTCTCCTGTTGTGATTTATTATTAGCATCTATTGTTGCTTCGTTTGGGTGTCATCAAAGGATGGACGGTGATATTTGAAAGGGTTTGTAATTCTTGTACTATCACTCTAACAGCCCATAATTAGTTCATCAATCAGTGGAGAGGCTTAGACTGCATAGCACATGTTCAATAAAATACAACTTTTCCGACTTTGAAGATGCAACTTACTCCTTGTGGGATGATGGATTATTGCTCTGGGATGTTTCACTAAAATGACTCCTCATTTCTTTGTAATTTCTGAAGTTTGTGAGAATCAAAGTCTCCATTGAGCGCACACACACACATATACATACATGACACACACAAAGCACACAACACACACACATAACACACACAGCACACCCAACACACACACTACTCTGAGCTCTTATCTATAGCAAACAAAGTACCACATCCCCACTGAGTTTCAAAAGCCTCTTCAATTCACAGAGGCCTTCTGAGCAACCACACACACGACACACACAGACTAATGAAGGACAGGAACAGAACTGCCATTATAACAGAAGACTGATGTGTGAAGCGTGTGTGACTGATGTGTTGTTATTTAGTTTTTTCAACCCGCTCTTCATATTCAATTAACAAGCTATGTCCGTTAAAAGATGGAAACTGTAAAATATGAGGACATTATTGTAGTGTTTGAAATATAGCCGTATTTCTGTTGGAGACATTTGTAATGGCATTAACCTGGTTCTGATGTGTCCAGCATTTAATTAGTCAAAGAACACGAGGGGTCAGCTTCTTTCAACAGAAATCTCTCTGAAGAAAATCGTTCACACCGAAATAAAAAATGTTGTATTTTCCATCAAAGATACAATATTTTCCATCCTTATTCCTATTTAAAAACCTTACAACCTATTTTGTAACGTCTGCTTTGAGAACCAATGGCGGTTCTTTGAGAACCAACCAATATTGTTCAGACATTGATGCGCTTGTCATTGTCTAATAGTGGGAGCGACGTTTTGGGCATAAAGCTCAAATAATAACTTACTGTTAATAATGCTATAAGCTTCAGACATCTTATGTCAGTAATATCAGTGCAGTAGTCATGTGGACTGCTGTTATAATGCTTTTACTGTCCTATTTGGTTACTTTAAACTGTGAATGATAAGTCAACTGGGTGAGAATACATTGCATTTCAAATACCAGGATTTACATTGTTGGGTATTCCTGTTAAGTGCTGAAAACCATTTCCACCCTTTATTTTCACATGTCCAAAATTCACCTGAAAGAAAAGTATTGTCTCCTGTTGAGTTCTGAAGAGAGCTGAGATGTTCTGCTAAACATTGTCTTGAAAGTGTTGCTTTAGTTGTAGCAAAGAACGTAGAAAGATAACATGAGTATGTGAGTTTATTGGTTTTACAAAAAGCCTTGAAACGCATAAAAACGCATCTGTTATTCACACAGTGGCATCTGTTTAGTGTCAGACGCTGCCATAAACCCCCACTTGTATTGTTAAAGAGAAAACAACTGTTGTACAGGCTTTATGTATTTATTCTATAGTGATTTATTTATGTATTTATTTACATGAGTCTTTTCTCATGAGAGCAAACTTCTCGAATTCCACTTAAATGTCTGCATCTCTCACAAACAGCACAGATCCACTGCTGTATTCTCATATTGCCACTGAACTAGTACTTAAACTAATGGACTAAACAATGCGGTTTAGCACAGCACTATAAACTTGTTGACAAAAATGCGCTATTGTTTGTTGCTCTGTGGCACAAGTCTCCAGAAATAAAGGATTTCCTGTTGGCTTCTCATAAATGTAATTTTAAATCACATTAACGCAATATGATCAGCAGAATCACGGCACACCGTTTGGTGATTTATTTTTGTAAATGTTATCACATTTATCACATTTCCCACTAAGTGCTTTTGCTGAAACAAGTAGCCCATGTTCGCCCTAAACACCCACTTTCATCTCCACTTGCAAGACGAAACATTTCTGCATGTGACTCTTGTAAATGTTCTTCTTTTTGTTCCACAGATCATCTCAGAACAAATAAAATAATGTTTTAGCAAAAAAGTGTTTTTATTCATTAGATATGTGTATTTAAATATCTTTTCTTTAAACTATTTTGTTATCATAACTTGGCTTTAGCTACCATGTCACATTCTTCCTTACCTCTTGAAAATGTTTCATTTGGAATGAGTGCATCAGATATATTCACTGATCTTTCAAAACATGCATTTTAAAACAGTCTTTAATCATTCACAGACATTGCCGGAACATTAAACATTCACTCATGCTAAATGCAATAAATTGTGTTTTTTGTCTGGTTGGAGGCATATTTGTTAAATATTCCTATCAAGAAAATTGTTTGTAATTCATGTAAGGTAACTGTACTGACAGCAGCATTAATTTACTGCTTGAACAGTCCTAGAAAGTGTGATTATAAAATGGAGACAATTATTAAAATTGTCACCTAACTTTTGTGTGAACCCAACGTGTAGAAGGCAGCAAAGATCTGCTGGTGTCTGATTATACTAGTATCTAAATTTAGCATCTGTGTTCTGGGTATTTGAGTTCTTGAGCTCTTTGTGGTTTGATATATAAATAGTTTGGGGTAGAAACTGACATTAGTAATATTGGCAGCTTTGAACACTTCAGTTTCTTTCACACCAGAGTGTATTTACACGTAAACGCATTATATGTTTAACATTCTAACAACCAACAGACAGTATGTGTTTGTTATATTTTGCTTTTGTGTTACATATTGCAGAAGCTGATTTGTCCTACCACACGATTTCGGACGCCACAGAGCATTTGATGGCCCAGGAAAACGTTCACAAGATCTGTTGGGTTACAAAACACCAGACAGCTGACAGTTTGTCACAGTCAGTACCGAGCTGTTGTTGTGACACATGTAATCAAATCTGCCCACCTGTTTGTGTTGATACTGTCATCATTTATGTTGATCAGACCCCCACTGTAGCACATTCCATGATTTTAATGTTGTTGTTGTTGTTGTTAATATGTTTAAAACTGAATTCCAGATTCTGACTATTATCACAATCTCAACACTGCACAAACATTTTATAGTTGTTTAGTTATAAATAGGATTTACTGCAGCAAACAAAATTTAGTAGGGACTGGAAATGGTGATGTTTTATTAAAAGGAAAAGTTGTTGAAATTCATAAAGTATTCCAAAAATGTGCTGTATCTGCCGGTGGCATAAATGACCTTTAAATGAACAGATTTTTCCATTTTGTCAGTTTGCCAAGCCACCTAGCAGAACTGTTACTGTAAACTGAGAAAACAACTGAGCTAATCCAAATTAAAACAGACGTTTTTGTTTATGAAAGAATAGGATGTCAATTGGTATAAACTCAAACATCTTAAATAATACTGCTGACAGGTGTGAACTACGTTGCTAGCCAAACAGCAGTGACGTCCATTGACTCTTGCAGTTTGCATGGCGAATATAACATACAAACAGTATGCTAAACACTAAGGTTGTTTTTACAATAAACAAAAATTGTTGTTTACAGTAATGAGATTCACTCTTCAGGGCAGTTACAAACCTCAGCCACTCAGCCCTCATTTATAATGAAACACCACACAACACACTGAACATTATTAGCCTGCATAACGCTTCGATTGCCAGCAGTTATTGCACATACAAACCCTCTGTGGTATCCATTAAAACAGTCCCTTGCCCATATTACATTTTATTAGCGCAGCCCATGTACAGCAAACACATCACTAGAATAAGTAATTACATTTTATGACCATTTTTATTGTTTTCAATACAATTTACCCCCTAAACAATGCATTTCAAACAAAACAATCATGTCATGTAACAGTTGAGTGAGTTTCACACAAACGGTTTATTATTACTAGCCAAAAAATTATAGCTAAACATTTTGTAACAATTTTGTTGTGATTGGAAATTCACAACAACATGACACAAAACCACTGGTTATTCCAAAATTACACATTGTACAGTAACAAATTCAATAACTTAGTCTGGAGTGAAAAGTTTTAGCTTAATACAAACACAGAAATTAATATTTCAAAATTTGTCCAACATCCCCTGTCAAGAGTCTTAGTGTTATTAATGCAAAACAAAAAGAAATCTATAATAATCATTTGCAGTGTTTTGAAGGCCCCAAAGATTCAAAGCAATGGAAGTAAAAAATATGCTGCAACACCTCACAAAATAGGACTCAGAAATTCTGAGAACTGAAAAAGTTATCATAATTTAAATAAACACTTGAGAGTGTAAAAACAGCATAATGCTGCCAATACAGTGATGCAAGGACTGTTAGTACTACCACTAAACTGCTTATTGCTTTAGGCCTGTGTATAATCTTCTCATTTTCACACCTTTCAAGGCACAAAATAACAGTGGAGAGACATGTAGCTGCAAACGTGAAAAAGAACCTGAAGTTACGTCCATCTGTGTCTGTGCTTCTTAATGCAACGAAATCCCAGCAACGTAAAAAAACAATTCAAACAAAATGCAAGACCTTGTCTGTCCATTGTCCAGATGTTTTCATTGACAAACTGATTATTTCTCATAGAGATCAAGTGGGTATTGCTCCTTATACTGCTGGACGTGTCTCCACATGGCTTCTCTCTGCTTGGCGATATGAGGGATCACTTCATCGTAGACGTCGGTGAAGAGCAGGTCTGGGTTGGGTTTTAGTCGTTTCTCGGCTCTCTCGAAGGCCTCCATGACCAGTTTGCGGGACTGTTTCCTCCAGGCCCGCTCCTCATCCTCCCCCCACCAGCCTCGGGCGGTCATGTAGTGTCTGAGGCGAGAGATGGGATGGTCTTGCTTGTCCCAGTAGTTGACCTCATCAACGGAGCGGTAGGCGGAGCTGTCGTCGCTGGTGCTGTGATGACCGATTCTGGAGGGTGAGAAAGAAATTAAATATCGTCTCTTCATTTGGCAATGCTTGGAAAAATATTCAAGAAGGTCTGGTTCACATAGCTTATTGTAGCTGTACTACAGTAGCTCTAATTCTTACCATTAAGCATTTCCTTAATAGATAATAGCTGTGAAACATTAGCCGGTTATCAAGAATGTTCCATTGAAAACGGATCGCGATCAAAATGTAATGAGGGACCCTGTTTACATACAAATGCTATTTCATTTTAAACAGAAGCCTAGACCCCAGAATGTAAACTTTACAAAACAAAAAGCTCTGTTTGTGTGCCTTATGATTTTGTGTGTAACCTATATGAAGCCCAAGAGATGTATCACTGTTAGGGATGTAGCAAGTCTAAACAATGGGTGAGTGGCTCCATTATTTTCTATTGCTTCATAAAAGTCTATATTGCAAAAGGCTGCAGTCATAAATAGGTTTACAATGCAACGTCAATGTGGTTTCTGCTGAGCGGACGTTTTCAAAAGTCTGATGCAGTGTAAATAAACTCTTATATAAAGTCTTCTGCCAGGAGTCAGAGTCAAGTCCCAAATCAATTATGGCAATAGTGTTTTATATGCGGTGGGGCAGCCTTCCTAACCCCGCTGCAGGACGGCGTAAGTGTATTATTGTAAGTGCGTTATTTCTAGAGAGCAAGTAAATGTACACTCTGTTCGGAAAAGAGTGACGTCTACAATCCAAGTACACCATTTACTTTGTTAGCAATCATTGCCTTCAGCTTGTTATCTTATGTTTTCCATTCTGAGTCAGTCGATCCACATGGCTTCACTGAGGATAAACTGTACCTGTAGGTCATGGCTTCAATGAGGAAGGGCTGGTTTTCAGCGGCTGCTCTACGTCGCGCCTCTTTTGTGGCGTTGTACACTGCAAAGACGTCGTTCCCGTCTACGCGGATTGACATGAGTCCATATCCAGGACCTCGAGCGGCTACAGGCAAACAAAAAACAATGAATGAAAAGTGAACTCTCAAAAATCTCTGACACATAACATTTTTACTTACCGATGCCGTCCCCTCTGTACTGCTCATTGGTCGGGGTGGAAATGGCGTAGCCGTTGTTGCGGCAGAAGAATATGAGAGGGCACTCCAGGGTGGCGGAGAAATTAAATCCGGCATGGGCGTCTCCTTCACTGGCTGCCCCCTCCCCGAAGTAACAGATCACCACCCGATTTGAGTTCTCTCTCTTTATAGCATATGCTGCACCAACCGCTACAACATGGGGGATATTGGATTAAAACACATCAGATTATCACGTTCTACAGTCCTTAAGGTATGTATGTGTGTGTGTGTGTGTGTGTGTGTGTGTGTGTGTGTGTATATATATACTGTATAAATGTATATGTCTATATGTACCTGCATACATGTATATGAGAGAGAGAGAGAGAAGGGTGCAGGGGATATATACCATATATAAAACTTCTCACCTTGTGGGATTTGAGTGGCAAGTGGTGAGGAGATGGTGACAAAATTGAGATCTTTGGAGCCATAGTGAACAGGCATCTGACGGCCCTTGTGAAGGTCATCAGCGTTGGCATAGCATTGTGCCATAAACAGATCCAGAGGATATCCCCTGTACATCAGTACACCTAACACAGACCACACGATGAAAACAAGCTATTGCTTTACAGCTCTTAGTTCTTAGTATTGGTTTAAAGTTGCTTTATTTTATTCATAAAGAAGTTACAAGGTTAAATTGTCTCTCATTTTTCTCTGAAGCCAGTCAAAAGCCATTAATGTAGCTGCTGTGTCTCCAACATTCTCACCAGCTTCTCGATATTGACCAAAGACCAAATCCTTCGGGTCAAGAGCCGCAGCACTGCCAATGTGTGTTCCCTCCTCACCGTAATTGGTCATGTAGAACGAAATACGTCCCTACAACACAATTCCAGTCAGCTGTAATCCGATTAAACTTCTTTCTAGTCTCATTTTAATGAAACTTGCTGCATGATTTTGGGTTAATTGATAGATCAAATATACATCTACACCAAAAATGGACAGATCTTTGACTTCTATCCGAGTCATGGTTCTGATCCAAGTAAGTAAGTCAGATCAGATATCATGGTATCTCTTACCTGCCTCTGAGACTCATAAAGAATTCGATCCATTGTGTTAAGTAGTGTCATCTTTTGATAAAAATGTACAACCATCTCTTTTGGAAGCTGAAAGACAATTAAACAACATTTACCAGACATGGAATGAAAGCTATAACAGCATTAAGACTGTTAAGAATTCATAGTGTGATTTATGTGTTACTTTGTACAATCGTTTACGCTGTACCTGAGGATCCTCAGAAGGATTAATGATCTGGCCCTGTCTGTCCATCATTCTATAGATGGGGATTCCTGAGATCACATTGGGCTGGATAAACTCAAGGTGATCGATAAACTCTGCCGAGGCTCCGGGAAACTGAGGCTTCTCCACTGAGGAATCAAAGGGCTGCTGGCGAAGGGCTGCCTGTAAAATAGAGGATCAACCTCAAAAATGAGGCACAGGTCTTACAACACCATGAAATAATGAGACCGAACATAAGTGAGTGACACAGAACAACAGCTGCAGCTCACAAACTCATTCACTAAGAGCCCATTCAAACTGAAACTAGCAGTTTACTTTACTAAAGGTTCCATCTAGTGGTCAAATAATATATTTTCCCTTTAATAGGTTTAAGGCAATGGTTCTCAACCGTTTTGTACAGTAAAATACTTTCTCCAATATTGACTTAACATGCAGAGATAACTAAGAAAGCCATTTGTAGGTTGGTAACACTGGCTGGCTGAAAACATTAGTTTAGCCTGGACCATTTGCTTATACAAATGACACAGAAATCATGCCTTTTTGCAGCACTCAACACAACTGCTAGCACAGAAAACAAATGCACTTGAAAACAAGTAGCAATGAAATTCAAATATAAAAATAAAATGACTAACACATTTAAAAGTGCATTAAGTTGTACGTGAAAACTGCTTTGTGGTTGGATTGTGTAAGAGATATGCAAACTAAGTATATGAATTAAACAGAAAGCTCAGAATACTCTTGCAGGTACTGGTAAATAGAAATATGTTCATTTGCATGATGCATTAAAAACATGTAAGGTTATTATGGTGGACGTAGTATCACATTATTATAATACTATAATGTATTTCATACAAATTAAAAAGGAACGAAATCTTCTAGACCTTTAGAAGAGAAAAGTAAGACAACCTACTGACAACCTTTACGTTAACATTACTGAACACGATTACTTTCAGGTTTAACTTTATTATTATTGATATTATTATTATTACCAAGTAGGTTTGCTTATATGAACGAATGTAAGACAGACTACACCAAACGTTTTGAATATCACGCAGCTATCATGCGTCTGTTTACTAGTCAGGAAACTTGTGCATTGTGGTGCTTGTACACGTGTGATGGTTTCAAACTCACATTGAACCGGAATGTCCTTTGCTGGATGCCCGATGTTGCCTTTAAAGTGTCATTCTGACGAACGGCATGAAGCCCAAAACCGTATAATTTCTTCAAACATCTAGCAGCCGCCATTTTTACGATATGAGATCTCGCTACTTTCTCGCCAGTATCAACACATTGTGGAAATCCGTCACAGTGCGACAGCTATTGGTCAGTGTCACACAACACAAACTCTTAGCTGGTCATTTTTAATGTACCTGTGTACATTTATTTCACCAATTACACGTGCTTAAAAAGAACGTTTTGTGTATTATTGATGTCTAGTAACAAAAACATTTGAATAAACTTAAGCATCAAGGTCGTTGCCCTGTTCCTGCCACTGATGTATCCTGTTGTGTCGCACAAGAATGACGTATTGTATCAAAACAATGACGCGCCTCGAGTGCGACTCGCTGTAATATGTTTGAGAGTAACATCAAATTTTTCCAAGTTTTGTAAAATTTTGTAACATCACAATTTTCCAGTTTAAAGAGAATAAGGACGTGAGCAGAGTTTGTTATCCGGACCTGACGGTTCATCCACGTTGGTTCAAGGTATTTCTACCAGTTCTGTATAGTTTGTTCCTTTATTTATAGAGACTAGAATAACTGCTTGTTAAACTAAAGCATGTCTCGCATTGACATTGATTGATTGATTGAATAAATTGATCGATAGTTTTAGATCTGTATAGTTTTGTAAATGTATTTTCAAGTGATGCTACAACTCTGGCTGGAGATTATGAACCAGCTGAAGTTAAAGTGAGCAGGGAAATATATGTTGGAGTTACACTGGAGCGGCTTCTATAACCAAATGGGGCTTCTAGGTACGTAGTCAAAACTATCAAAACACCAGCTTGCCAACAAATTATTGAGACAGATATGAATTATTAGTTACTGCACAGACTGTTAAAGTGATCAATGATCATGTCATAAATGTTGTTTGCAAAACACATATTTCATTTCAGTAATTACATTTATTAAACACCCCATTTATCAGTAGCCAAATGTAGCAGTCATTCATATCAGACCTGTATTGTGCTATTCTTACCATTAGATGGCAGGCTGGTGCAGGTGTTTTCCCATGATCCAAAGTGTTCACTCACACTCATCCTACAGGTCATCCATGCTGATGGTTTTGTATCCTGATTTTTCCAGTACGAAGTTAACTTTATGTTCCCTTGTTTGTGTTTTTGGATAGTCACACATATGTTATCCTGTGTATGTTATCCATGACTGTAAGTATATGTCCTTATCGAACACTTAGCTGTTGGCATATTGTCTGAATGTTGCCTGCTTGGCTCTAATGGATGCTGGGCTGCCCTTCAGTCACTTTGAGTCATTTTGTCATCAACTACAGATTCTTTATCGGTCAAAGATGTGAGTTAATATAAAGTGTTTCATTTTTCAGTGTGATATATTATTATGTTTGTAGCACTGTTACATAGTTCATTATGTTTGTAACATCTTTCTCTACAGCTACAGCAATGTATCAGATATCAAAAAGCTTCTGAAAAGTTTTGTAGAGATTCTGTAATTCTGAGATACTCAGAAGTTTAAAAAATGGTTTGGTAGTCTTTCTTTTTTGAGTTTGCTTGTTGCATCCCAGCTAGATACAGTGAAGTTATTGTGCTTAAAGTTGTGTTTGAGATTAAGTGTTTCCAATCAATTATTACTGCATATGCATAATATGACCCAACCTACATGATTTCACCCGCAAAGCTTTATTTTAATCTCAGAGCAATTTCTTGAGTCTATGTTGCTGTCTTCTATCAGTTCAATGTGTTTTCAAGTTCATACTGTATTTATTAGCATAATGGTTGTGTTTAGGGGGTTAGAATTAGCCTACTGATAACAAAAGTTGAGTTCATGCAGTGTAACTAGCCATGTATTTATAGCTAGACATCCTAGCAGGCATTTAATTATTAAATGGTTGAATTTTAGAAGCATGTCATGATGTAAAATACAGGCCGATGCTGCTCTGAGTTGTGTAACACAAAAGCTCATGCTTAAACGTGTTCTCAAAATGCAAATAAAGTGAGGTTTTTTATTATGTTGCGTAAGCTGCGTCTTTGAGAAAATTACATAGTACATTAACATGTATTACCATTAATTGCTGTTCACTGGAGTTGTGCTTGATCTTCCATGTCTTTTCTCTAGAGATGAGCATTATAATGAGTATCATTAAACTGTGTAGGTCTTTTCCGCAACACAAGACACAACAGCAACACAACTGCGAATGTTCTAAAAGGCGAAACTAAAAAATTAAACGTTCAATTAAGTGCATTTATTAGTTCATAACAGGAATCTTCAAAATTTACATACACGTTTATACAAGGTTAATGAAGAGAAAGGATAAAATAATGAGGAGAGACATCAATTCCTCTCAGAATCGTCTGGTCTGTTATTCTACCCAGAATGCACTGCAGCACTTTCACGAACATTAATGAGTGTGGCTGTTTGTGATGGCAACACTAATAACTCTTTTTTTTTTTTTTTTACCAGAGGGGGCTGTGCTATTGCTCTCCTGCACGATGGGGCAGTTTGTAGAAGTAACATAATCTCATACCATGATATGATATGACCCAATTTTGAACTGCATGGATTTCAGAGGGTACCTGCCAAGGCAGTTTAGACTAACTGCTGTTTTGTAGCTTTAATCTTTTTGGAACGGGGCACATTTTAACATTTAAATTAAACTCTGTTGTTTTTCCTTTTGACATTTATATTTGTGTAAAGTGTGGTACTTGTTATTGATTTGTTTTGCATTGAATTCCACTCTAGATTAGCAAACGTTTGTGGATATATGTTTTCACTGGTTTACATTGTGACTGTATAAACCAGTTTTTCACTAATTAATACACAGAAATCCCTGTATGAGTTTTGAGGTGTCAAAATGATATTCTGGTTATATATAACACTGACAAATATAATACCTAGGCTGAAATGGGAGGCCAGTCTTTGTGGATGAGGTGTGATTTTGTGCCTGTGCTGGCACTGCACATTGCTAAAACAGTTTCTAAAATCAGTATGTTGTGATATGGTTGTGGTTATGAAGGCAGACTTTATTCCCATGAAAACAAGTATTAGTTAAATGCTACAACAAAACGGTTTCCATGCACATTGACTGTTGTTTAAATGTGGTTGACTCCAGTTCTGTTAGGACAAAACCTGCAAACAAATATGACTTAGTTTTGAGCTTGTTACGTTACCCAGTTCCTTTTTATGCAAGTGTGTCATAACCTTTAGTGAACCCCCTCAATACACATATACAGCTCAGGTCAATAACTGCCTAGGTAGGCAAATATCCTTTAGTTTATATCTTTTACATCAGGCAATGACACATCTCCAAAGAAACATGTTATATGCTTACTAGCACAATAAATAAAAATTGACTACCTCAGAATTCAGAGTTGCTGAGCCGTATGAGGCGTTTGATATCTCCAAGTGGTTTTGTTAGATGTTGAAATGGAGAGTCTACATATATCAAGCTATGAATAGCCTTCTGCAAGAGCGACTTTGTTTAATACTGACTCATGGTGAAAGCTGAAATGTGTTAGGTGCACTCAGCCCGTCTCTTATAAACCTTTTTGCACATCACTGTAACTTTGGCTGTGTTTACATACCTATACATGGGTGTAAAGAGCTCTTCAAAACCTGTTTACATATAGGGTCCAAAAATGAAGTTCTTCACAGTGTTGAGTGAATAGAGGAAATTAACCTGGGACATTTTGAGGGGGCTATTTTCACACAAATGGCTCCAATACTTTCATGGATTAATACAATCAATATTCTGGAAATTGTAAATGATAAAAAGGTTCATTTTAAAAGAAACTGTCATGCAGGACATATTTGCAATTTATATGGCTTAGATTTAAAAAT
Organism: Yasuhikotakia modesta; assembly: GCA_036877545.1. Lineage (NCBI taxonomy): Eukaryota > Metazoa > Chordata > Actinopteri > Cypriniformes > Botiidae > Yasuhikotakia > Yasuhikotakia modesta. Next base: position 25,290 of record JBAJNP010000284.1, read on the forward strand.
ATCATTTTGGATCCTGTGGACATTTTAGAGTCTTGAATTCCCTCCTCATTTTCAATATCTTTCTAAACTTGGAAAATAAGTGTAGTTGTTTTTCAACTGGCGATTTTCAAATGAAGTCTGGTATCTTTTGGTCTGTTTGGTGAGTAGTCTAACCAGCTTTAGTGTTGCAGGAGAAACTGACCCAGTTTGCTCAGAGTCTCGGGGGGCTTGTCCTGGTGTTTCACAGCCCGGCTTTTTGTGATGTCCAGTTATTGCTGTCCTTGTCGAGTTCCCTTCAAACAAACCCTTAGGTGTCAGTCTCTCCCTCCTTTTCCTGCTTAAAGCCCAGAGAGAATCCAAATCTCCCTTTTTTTGCTCATGTTACAATGATTACTGGTGACACCATATTTTGTGACCCAGCAGAAGAACACAGAACACAATGTTGCATCTCCATTTAGTTCTATTGCTGTACATCTTGTGTTCCAAATGATATTCAGACGTTTAATGGCTGCCATGAACTTGCGCTATATGTTAGGAAGGTACAGTCTCTGCTGAATGGTTGTATTATTACAGGTGAAGGCAAAAGTATGTAAGTATACAAGGAGCAGCAGTTTGTGTGACTACAGGAACCAGGAAGGTGTGTTGCTGAGGTAAATGAGATAAAATAATGATGTGTTAGTCTTTAAGGTGGTTTTCCAGACAGATAGGAGATCAGGGCAGCAATAGCACAAATGTAAGTGATGATGCCAAATACAATTGAAAGGATCGAGAGCCACAGAGCCTGACGAGACGCCGCGCTGGCACCCTGGAAATCTCCTTGTGCCGAGGCTTTGTTTGTCTGAATTGGAGAAAAGATAAACAGTGACATTAATCTCTGTGGATGATGGATATCTCTCTATTGACTCTAGGTCAGTTTTCTCCATCAGAAAGGCTCTTTCATCTACAGCAGAACAGAGCAGTTCATTTTACTTCATACTGCGTGTCATGTAGCTTTGTAATATTATTAATGCCACTTCTGGGTAAAGCGTATAAGTAAAATAAAGAATAAAAACAAAAACACGGTGGAAGAAATATGGACTGACAAAAACATATATATTCTACAAAGAGTGTCATCTTTACAAATAATTAAATTAGCATTACAAAATTATTAGTCAAAGATTTGAATATTTTTAATTGCATTAGTTATGATCTTGTTTATTCATTTTATGAATTCACTTTGTCTTTGATAGAACATTTTGTGATCTATTGAAAATCAATCACTTGATGTCTCTCATTATGACACTATTAAAGCCTGAATTAAACCTATTGATCTTTGTCTGTTAGCTATGCTAGCTGGGCACATTCCTGTGGGTATTTTATGACTTTTTGTTTATATTGATAATGTTAATGATTGATGCTTTGGGACTAACTGAGAATATTAACTTGACACTTAAAATAAAAGTTGCTGACTTTATAATATTACATCCTTGTTTAAGAAACACCCGACTGGGTAACTTCAGTAGATCACACAGAGGGCACTGGCTTGTTTTATTCTGATGTCTGCCATGTTGGTTTTTTAGTGGCATAATCCAGCAAATCTGAGTCTAATCCTGCCTAAAGCCCCAGGTGTAATTCCATGATGTCCACACTCACTTCCTAAAGCAGCACTTGCCTTGAGCTTTACTGCTAATCTCTGCCAGTTTCAGTCCATCTGAACTACTCACAGAATTAGAAGTAGGTTATATTTAATAACAATATTAATATGTCATCATATATATTTTTCTTGGTTTGAACATGGTGGCAAGATTTTGTCAGGCACTATAGAGTAATACTGCAGTCCTCTATATAATGGCTTTAAAGTTTGCAATTAATTCTTCTGCTTTTTGCCATTAGCTGACATTCAGTTTGTTTTAACCCCTGTATCATCTACAATATTCATATTATTTAACTGAAGGCTAAGATGACATGAGAATTTTGTTATTTTTGTTACCAATATGAAGTCACAGGTAAATGCAAGTCATTTAAATGCTGTTCATTTAACTAGATGATTCAGATTACTGCATCTGAGTGATCGGATTTTCTGTATTAAGTGATTAGATATTTCACTGTCATATCACTAGATAAAAGGGCTTTATATGACTTTATGAGGACCATATAAAACACTAATTATATGGCGCTGTATTGTATGCTTGATTCTGATTGGTCATTCCCAACATTCTGCTGTCAGATAGTTTTACAATTGTAAAAAAAGTTGTACAATGTTTATATGGAACAAATATAATGAATGTTTTACAGTGAGTCAATGTCACCTTTAAAAATGTAAGAGTGTGAGAGTCTTAAATAATGTATGAAATTGTTTTCCAGGTGGTGTAAATTCAGGTTTACCTTTTGGGAAAGATAAAATGCAGCAATTCCCAGCGGCCAGAAACAACACAGCATGGAGAAGAAAGCCAGTCCCAGATAATCCTGTGGAATCATGATGGGAAAGTTGCTCTCACTGTCTGTATCGCTGAAGTCGTCACTGGATGAGTCCTGCAGGTCACAAACATATAACTTAAAGATTAATAAGGATCTGTGATATTTTTACTGTATATATATAATGACAATGAACACAATGTAATGGTCCAAAGGCATTGGTTAACATTCCTCACAGTAGAAGAACATAGTATAATGTACATTTTGCTAATTGAATAGCATGTTAAAATGTTATACAAATAACATGTAAATGATGTTATAAATCCTCATAAATCTTGTATTAATTAATTGTGTGTGAAAATACATTGCAGGTATTCATAAATCTGAAGCAAACTGCTGTTTCAGTTTTGAAAAGTGTAACAATCAGGTTTGTTTGATCTTGTTGTTCAAAGGCAATGACTGGTTCTTTCTGCCGCGCTGTATAAATGTGTCTGCTGCAGGTTTTGCTTGTTCCTGTAAGATAATGTGACTGAATGAGGTTATGCCAAATGCTAAGTACTTATGCTGCCTGCAGGCAAATTCTAACTGTTTATTTTATTGTAGTTTTTTGTTTTGTCGAAAAAGGCTGTGTTTTCAATCTGTCTCTTTCCCCAGGACTGTGTTCAACAATTCTGCCTGATTCAGTCTCTCTGAAACCTTGTATTTATGTCCTCCAGATGTCCATGATGCATTTTTCCCTTGCAGGGTTTTTCCTCATCACAGAATAAAAAAAAGTAAAACTTTTTTTAACCAGTCTCACTCTTGTTCCTGCTATTGGCACATTTTAAAACCTCCCCATTATACTTAAACTGATATTTCTGATATTGTAACTGAGTTCTTTCTTTTTGTCAAATGTTATATAATCAGTAAATGGCTCATGAATATTAAACAAGCAGCCTTCCAATCACGCTGCCACGCCCCACATCACACTTAGCCGCTGTTGTTGTTCAAATACAATATTTTAATAATGGTGTCACAGGGCAGGTTTTAATAAAAAGAACATGCTTTGGTTTTGCTGGTCTCACAACAGCTTCTTTTTCTTCTTTGTGTACTGGTTTTAAAATGTTTAAATGGCGGCAGTTTCTCACTTGACCTGCTGTTGAAAAGCCCTGATGGCATGACAGCATGTGTTATCGGTGTTGACAGAGAAAACTACAAACGCTTTTTTAAATGAAACGAATTGTTGCCTGTTGCTTTGCGACAAGCTGCTTTTGCAGAAAACGCATTTGCACTTTAATGCAGAGCTACAGTTTGCTTTGTTTGAATCTCTTTATTTGACAGCATGCGATGATGCGGAGTGAATAAGGATCCTACATGTTGTCAGATGTAAATAGTTTTGTTTTGTATTTTAGTTTCAGATCTGCCTCAGGTAAAGACATTCTTTGTTTGGGCATCAATCACAGATTACAGGGGAAAATTGTATATGTTATTTGAATATTTCTCCTTTGCCAGCCTTGACCTCGCTTGTTTGCTGATGTATGAAACACAGGCTGGCATGCAGCTCATCAACGCAATGGCATTATTATTTACACTACAGTGGACGCATTGCTCATTTCAGTGCTGAAAATTAGTGCTGGTTTGAAGGCCACTGCCTGTCTACCATCTAACATCTTCTGCCTGTTCCTGATGGTATTACATTTGAATCCCACATTTGTTTTGCTGTATTCAGCACATCAGTAAAGATAAAAAACTTGATTTTCTACTGTACGATTTTGTAACTGGGTTTTTTTGCATTCTAGTATATTGAAACACAAAGCAATTCATGAAACAATAAAAACATTCTGGAAATAGTTTGAAACTAATATGATAAAATAATATAATTATAAATATATAAATATAATATTAAAGAATAAATATAATATTATACATTAAATATAATATTAACTTTATATTAGTATGGAATTTACCATTTTATTCATCTTAATTCTGTGATTAAAGTATTTGTATTCAAAAATACTACAAGAGATTCACATTTTTCTCATTGAACTCCAGACCTCATAATTATTAAAATAATAACCTTCCCTGTGTTTTATCCATGAAGGACCACCTTACCTCAAAGTCTGGCAAAAGGTCATCCCCATCTTCCATACTGTAAGATATACTGTGGACATCTCTTGTCTCTGCCATTAACTTCTTTTCCAAAGGGGAACCAGGTCCGATGTCCACAAATGTGGTTTCCAGGTACTCCTTACTGTGGATGCCCATGGTGTCAGCAGTGGACCAAATGGTAGTTGGAGGGTAAAGTGTTTCTAGAGTGCTGGACAGTGAGCATGGGTCCAACAGTTGCTGCTGTGGAATATCTGTAGAACTGCAATAATTCCTCCACTCCAGAGGGGGCAGTATGTCCTGCCCATTTCTCACCAATATGCCTTTAAACAGGCCACCACCACTGCCAGTTTCAATTGCATTCTTAGGGCTGTGAGCCAACAGTGGATGTTCCAGTTCATCTAAACTCTCCATTTTGTGAGGTCTCTCTGACGGCCAGGAAGTGACAACATAAACTTGGATGACAGTTTTACTCTTGAGAATCTGTTATTTATACCAAAGAAGTAGCTTAGCAGTAATTTGCCTTTAATTCACATTAAATACTTGGTTGATTTTCACAAAATAATATCTGACAGATGTGTCTTGGACATCAGCTTTGTTTTCTTTTTCATCTCATCTGAGGCTGTGCTGGGTGAGTAGTTATTTCAGTCTGTGTTTTAAGTGCATAGAGCTCTCACATAGTCACATGTCATTTGTTTCTTCCCCTGATGGCTGAATGCAAGATCCATGTAGCACATTTTACACGATTGGATGTATCTCAGACCATAAATATGCTAATGTGATTCACTTTGCATGCAAAAATGAAGTCAGTTTTGATGATAGAATACTCAACAGACTGTAGACAAGTTGGGAAATGTTGGGGGATTTTAGCTCTAATCTTTCCTTCTGTTTCCACTCCACTTGTCTATACAAACAAATGGCCTAAAGTGACTTTAACAGAATTTTGTAGTGAGAGAATTTTATCCAGAGATGTAGTTGACAGAAATAAAAATAGCTGGGATTCAAAAGACCAAAGCTGATGTCTTTGAAGTGCCAAAATCTTTGAAGAAATTTCAGGATAGTAGAAAAAACTTCTTTAAAGACCAAAGACAGGTGGTTTAAAGAATTATCAGCTTTAAAAACTATGCAGAAAGCAAACATAAATAAACACACACATATATATATATATAGATTTCCCCTCCTGTTTGTAGTCCTGCAGTGTTTTTAGTGCTGTGAAATTGATGTCCACAAAAATAGAAATCTACAGAGTACAGCGTCTGCTCAGCAAGAGCTTGAGAAACTCATTCTGTTTGTAGCCGTAGAGAAACGTCTTGATGAGGAACCCTCGGTGCTCAGGTATTGATTTATGGCGGGTCTGGCGTGTGCTAGATGAGACCAGAATGCTCTGCTGGGATATGTATTTTTAATGCAGCGTGCTCTCCCAGCCGGCCCCTGTCGGAACAGGCGCGATGTCTCTCTGACACCTCTCGCCTGTCATTGTGACACGTGGACTGCCCTGCCAAAAAAAGAGAACAAAGTCAGGGATAGCATTTAGCTTTAAAGCACACAAGTGCAACGTTTTGAACCGCCCAGCTTTGATGGTTGAATGGCAGGGCATCATCATCTCAACATCTGTATCTGAACTTTTCTGAGAAGCCTATTTTGGGAACGGATCTGTCTCAGAGGCAAAGAGCATCGGTGAGACATCAGTGAGAGGCCAGAAGGTTTGTTGATGTGGAAATATGGTCTGCAGTGAGAGGGCAGTGGCCCAAGTTCACTTCAAGAACCACTAAAAAAGTGTCATCTGGCAGCAAACTCTCTGGCAGATCTGTGGACCATGATGCACTTCATCTAGTTTGCTCTCTGCATGCAAATCTCGGTGGCTTTCACCTAAAACCACCCAAAAAAACCTGCTGGCACCAGAACTGCCAGCTGAGTGTGTTGCCAGAAAGAAATGATTTAAAGCAGCTCCCGGCTATGTATTCCTAAAAACGTATCTCCAATATAAACATCCAGACAAACGGCTGAGATCTTTAATTTGAAATGGACCTTATGATGTGATAATGTCCTGCATTTATGATATGCCCTCCAGCTTCTGTTTATGTTGGTACCATCTGTTGGTCTCATTTGTCTTTAGACTGTGAGTCATCTCCATTTCTTATTCATTATCTTCCCTTTGCTTCATTTAGAACTGGGAAAGTTTCTGAAATAACACCAACCCCACACAGTCCATTAGTGAGCGTCACATTGATCTTGTGTGTGCATTGGGAACACATTAGAACATCCTACATGAAGACTTACATTGAATTTAAATTGGAATGTTTTAAAATAAAAACTAAAAGCTTATAGCTATAAATGTTATGTTTTAAAGCCAAACCTTTGTGTTTAATTGCCTCTTTGTGTCAATAAATAAATTCACTTTAAAATGTTTCACTAAAACAAACATTGACAAGTCAATATGGAACAATAAGGACCATTTTCTTCTTTTTGGGTTTGTTGTTTGGAAATGTGATAGAAATTTGCCATGCTTTTCTCTTAATGTAGACTTCGATTCAGTCGGCCATTTTTGGACCAATTATCAGTTAGAAAACTCTGTCCCATCACAATAAGAAAGAAAGTGCTGTCAGATTTCCCAGGAGGCTTTTTGTCTGTCAGTCCCTGTAAAACCAGGATGACAGTTTTAGGATGATAAGCATCGTGAACGTTTGTCTCTCATTACTAACCTTGTGCTGTTCTCCATCAGTCCTTTGCATGCCTGTCTACACCAGTCTAGCGTGCCGAAATAATCTGTCAGTGGCATTATGTTAGGTAAGAGATTAACCTGAGGCATTAGTTATTGTTTTGTAAATGAGTATGTTTTGTAATTTGGTATGTTAATGGATTTGAGTTTAGTATGCATGTTGCAGCCTGGAAGCTAGTTATTAATGGCCTGTAAAACTGCTTTGATAAAGGATTGTGCATACATAATATTAATGACGTACAAGAACGCTGCATTAGAAAAAAAACAATTTAAATTTAATTTAGATTTTAACAATTTCCTTGAGGCAATCATTTGCCCTCTCTGAAGCGTGAGTGTGAATATGCAGATTTTCGTAAGCATTTGTGTGCAGTATAAAAGTCAAGACGGCACGTGTTATTGTTTTTATCAGGAATTTGTAACATTTTGTTTCTCACAGGATTTTAAGAGTTGAAAGTAAAGTTGAAAAATCACAATAAATAATGTATTCATACAGCTGCCCACTCATGACATCATTATATCTTTTTTTACCCTTTTTTAAAAAACTAAAGACTGAAAACAGACAGTTCTGGTCAGAATTATCTATCACTGACCTGTGAAGTTTTAAACGTTTAAAAATTAAGTTTAAGTTTAAAAATTCCCACACAGCATATTTTAATTGTTATTGGAATTTTTCAAACTTTATCTATTGTCTTTTCTAGTAGTTTCTACTGCATTGCCTGAAATGAAAATAAATAAAAAAGCAGAACATTTTATTTCACATGGAGAATCATAATAAAGAAAGAAACTGGTTCTGTTGTGGTGCACTTAAATCATTGAAGTAGAAGCCAAATCGAATTGCATCTGATTTTATTCTCTGTTCATTACCATACACAGCGCAGTAAAGATATATGGCCTGCTGTATTGCACAGTACTGCAGTTCTTATGAGCGCTGCTGTGTAGATCTGTCAACATAATTTTAGCCTGCATGGCTCTTATTTATATTGCCCTATTCTTCTGTCCAATTTATTCCCTAACTAGAATTCTCTGTTCTGTTTTAATGCTGTACACCTCTGCCCTGTTTCTCTGCTCCTCCGTTGTGGCCGTCCAAAGTCTGAAAGGAGTGCAGATCGAATCGCAGGGTGATAATTTAGTAGCAGATTCTTTTCTTATTGCAGTACTGATGAAATGAACGGGCAATTGCTGAGGGAACAGGTTGGATGGAGGGGCGACAAACATCAGGGAGAAAAAATAGACCTACGCCCACACATGTTGGTTTAATGTTTATGGCTCTTAAAGGAACACTGCAGCCAAAAATGAACAGGTTGCTATCATTTGAAGCCCACAATCATTTTATTTTAAAACTACATTGATTGAAGCTCAAGTGTTATAAAAGCCTGACATGATAAAGATTGAAAGTTATATTGGCATTTACTTGACATTTGACTCGTCTTCAAGTCATTTTTAATGAATCAGTTGGCAAGACCTGTCTAAACGATATTCTCGTATATTGAATATCTTGATATTGTTCACTAAGGCTGATGTCAAGATTTCCTCTCTCTGTTTTTTACACAAAGCTATCATATAACTCACCATGATACCACTTTTATGATATATTTAGAGCATTTATGCATCGTTTTAAGCCTCTGTTCAATCTGGTTATGACTGCCCAGTATGTTTTAAAATCTCCTTTTGTGTTCCGTGGAAGAGAAAAATAACTAGAGTAATGTGAGTAAATGACAGAATTGTTATTTTGAGATGAACTATTTCTTTAAGCCATTTTTACTCCACCCCTTAGGCCATGCCTCTCACGATGGCTTGTTTCCAGGAGAGATGCACTCAGCTTTATTGCTTATCACCCCCCCCATCCGTTCACCATAAAGGACTGATGTCTGCCGCACACATAAAACACCCGGTCAGTCGGACAGAGCTCCACAAGGACAGCACAGCAAATCTGTACCAGCGCTTTTATAGAGAGCCTCACATTCTGATCATTCTTTTTCTCTGTGTGTTGTTTACTTTATCTTTCTGCCTTTTTTATCACTGAACTCTTTTACTTCATTGCTTTGCCCAGTTCAGTATCGCCTCAGCTGAACAGACCATCTCTGGGTCTCTTTATGAGTGACTCTCAAGGCCAAAAGGTCAGGATAATATAAATCATGATAATGGTCACGTGTGTCATTAATAATGTCAGGTGTCTCCTTAAAGGGACAGTGTTTTGTTAGCAGTGATTTTTTTAAAGTGTAAAATTTTTGTGCCACTAATGTAGTTACACATTTTAGCAACTAATAAAGTAACAAAATATACTTGATATAATAATTACAATTTAATTTAAAACAGAAAAATCACAAAAAAAATCACAAAAAATCACAAGTAATTAATTAGGTAATGATAAATGTTTGATTTTTTGTTTAATGTTATATCATTTTTTATGTTTAAGCTATGTTTAAATGTTATAGTAATCACATTTTCCATTGTAATTCTTTGTCTATTTTTTTACCTCAGAAAGGATGTTTACGTAATACATATTATATGCATGTGTATTTTAATATTTCATACAGACACATGAGAAGTGAATATGGCACTCTGTACAGTTAATGGCACTAGAAGAAAGCAACTGAAGTGCCAATGAACCAATGAACATGCTGATGTATGATAGATATTCACTGATAGCACATGAGAGGCGTGATGAGAGGAAAAACAGCGGGAAACACTTTCAGTTTGCAGCCCTACATGATGATGCATGTTGCTTATCAGAGCAGAAATGAAGTCACTCTGGTGTAGGATTGGGCCTGTATGAAAACAGATTGACTGTGATGCTGCGAACGTACTTCCTGAGATTAATGAGCCAAACTTTGATATGCCATTTCTGCTTATGTGAGTGAGCCTTGATAATTCCAACACAATAATTCCTGGAGCCCAGCAGTGTCACATTAGAATCTGGATGGAAGGAGACATAATTCTCTCTAAATGACATTATAATGGAAAAAGGAATTCAGTTTCACTGAAGGGGGTTGGGGGTGTATGTGGCTGCATTCTGTGCATGTGTTTGGAAATGAGCTCATTTATCAATCATCTTTCAAGTCCACTTACCTTTTTTTTCTTTTAATTTCTGTTTCTGTCTCACTATTCTAGCTGTAACCTCAGTAATACAAAAGAACTGTTGTAGTACAATGGTATAGGGGCTGTATTTTATACCAATATAATTTGTAGCTGTTAATATGTGTATAAATCTGAAAATCCACAGATGTCAGGGAACTTTTTCAGGGCCCAGGAGATTAGATGCAATGTAGATAAAATTAAATTAAAATTAAAAAAGTCTTTTTTAGAATATATTTTCAAGATAAAATTGAAAAAATTGCAATACCAAACTATTTTCAGTACGCTTTTCTATAGACTTTGAACTCCCATTAAATGTCAACAAACATGGTATTTCCATGTTGCAATGTCCAAAAATGACTAATATAATATATTTCTTCAGTTTCTCTCACAATATTTCTGTATCCCTCTTTATTTTTCCATTTCCCTTCCATGCTTGTCATTTCCTCTCTCTCTCTGTCTCTCTCTCTCCCTTGAGTTGGCTAGTGCAGTCACTGTTTCAGAGGAGCCATTTGCACATATCTTAGCTGGGTGATTTCTCTCATCCCTCAGGCCTCATTGTGCCCCACACCAGCTGTGCCTGAGAGAGACAGAGACAGATAGACAGACAGGAACGTACAGACCCTCTACAGAGAGAACTTATACACACTGATATGTGTCTGTGACTTTTATGTTTGTCTATGGGGCATGAACACTGAGTTACTTTTCTTCATTATCTGTAATCTGTTTATAATAGGATCTCATTACGACTGTAGGTCCAATTGGTGGAGAAAGGGCATCAGATTTTGACAGATACTATATTAGTGAGGATAAAGAATGAGAAAATCAGAGTGTCTTAAACCAGAGATCTAACTGTAGCTTTTTTTTACTGCATTGTATGTCCTGTGTTACAGTTTATTGTCTGGTTGTGTGATGCCAACTTCTGCAGGGAAAAACAATAAACATTGATGTTTATTTAAGGAAAATTAAAGACAATCTCTCTTTGTATTGTAAACAGCAGTGTTTGCCTGTTTGTAATAGATTGCTTGACTGAATTATGTGATAAATGTATTTAGATACAATCATATTTGTTTTGGCTTACTCATATAAAGCCTCATTGCATGTGTTGTACAAATTCATGAATTTATGTCATAATGGCGTGTCATACTATTATATTTATATCGGTTTAGCTTCTTTGTATACTAGCACAAGAAAATTGTGATTTAATATATGTACACAATTCAAATTGCAAAGTTTAAACAGACTGAATGTGGGCTGATTGTCTCTATATTTCACCATTTACGGAGAAAACAAAACATTCTGAGGCAAAACAAAAACAATAGTGCAAAAAGGCAACAGATTTAGCTTAGCTCTAAATATCTCTGCACACAACATACATGAAAACTCTTTGTTCAATCTGCCTTAGCTATTCGTAGCATCTCAGTTCTAATATAAACTGTTCAAAATCGATTTAAATGCAGTGAATGATGTCCTGTTCTCAGCAGTTACTTTAATATAAATGTAATAGGGAACACAATTCGGTTCCCACTAGTTGTGTGTGAAATTGCTGTTCACACTGCATTGTGTAGTTTCACAGAAAGAGAGCCTTGATTCTGATCCATGACTGTGAACAACAGCAGCTATTCACTTTTTGCTCTGGTGAAATTGGCTTGGGCCTCCATTCCGTTCTCATTTGATTTGAATTGGGTCTTTTCACCTCATGTCAGAGCTGTTAACCGAGCAGCTACAGAACAAAACAGCTGTGCTGTGCATAGGGAGGACATCCGAAATGGTATGTTGCACTTAATGTATGGCATTGTTTTATGCAGTGAAGTAGCTACAAGTGCTGTGCTTGTATGTATGGACTACACCTGCAGTTTCTGTCTGCCAAAGGTAATATTTAAATCCACCAGCATCAAAAACATACATATCCAGGCTTTTTGTACATAGGTTAGAAGCAGTATGTGTATTTTGTTTAGACATCTGTAGGGTCGAGGTACAACCAGTACTGCCCATGTGAAATGTTCTATGCTGCATGACACACAAGCATAACTACAAGTAGAGTTTGTATAAACCTATTTCCTAAAGCAATCTTTTGCAGTTTAGGCTTTAAACAACATTAAGTATGACCACATGAAGCAAAGATTTGCTTCATCTCTCAGTGGCCTTTCTATAATTTTTTTCCAAAAGATACTTTTGTGGTTCTCTCCTCTTTCATCACAGTCAGAGAGACTATTACCAGAACACACGCACACACACACACAGTGCTTATCCAACAGGCATGTATCACATACAATATTTAACAACAGTAAGAATCTAAGAAACAATTCTTTAACAGGAACGTCACTACAACAAACAAAACTGTGATGGCTTGTTTGGGAATTTGTGGTGACACAGATGTTCAGCATCGCATTTAATCAAATTAAAACTCATGTCACATGTTGCAGATAATCACCGGCTAATTGTTTACTACTCATGCTAAGTAAAAGGTTAGCTCAATGGCATGCAGCAGGCAGGAGAATACACAAGCATGTGTGTTTGTAGCATGTCCTCAGGATAGGTTATACTGCTATCAAGATAAAAATGATTAATTCGACCATGATTCATGTGGTAGATTGTACGGCAAGTAACTGCAGATATAATTTTTTCACTTATATTCATGCATTAAGACTATTTCCAGATTTTGTTTGTAACCTTAAAGTATGATTTGTAACCATGACAAAATCCCATGAAACCACAATGTGTGACCGACAGAGCATCTAAACAACAGGGACCACAGAACACAAACTTTAACTGCAGTGGTGCAAGACGCTAGTATATATTAGGTTTTTTTTGTAGTTGGTTTTTTGTAATTTTTTTATATATTTTATAAAATCCCAATATTATGCATTCTCAAAAGTCTGCATTTGTTTAAAAAAGAAAAATAGTCTTAATGCATAAATATAACAGAAAGAATTATATCTGCAATTACTTGGCATACAATCTGCCACAGGAATCATTACAGAAGCAACAGCGGACTGCAAATAGTCACTAACAATAGAAACGTCTCTCCCTAATGGAAGCTGGTGCAGTTGCCTTTAACAATAGCAGAAAGTGTGTCCTTGCCAAAGTGAACCCATTTACTGCTGAGCAACAACATCCCCGTGTCACTGAATATTGTGACACAATAATAATGGCTTGCGCATTGTGAATGCCAGACACAACACTGCATGGGAGAGTTTGGCTGAGGGAGCTGTTGTCTTTATTTGTGATTGAATTTGTTCAACACAACCGTCAGCTCAGCAGTCCACAGAAATCAAAAGGATTGTTTTAAATCTTGTGTTGTGGGTTCTGGGCAGAAAGCTAAGAGGTCAGAGGTCTGCATAATAGCACTGAGATAAATTGAAAAGTCCCACACATCTGCTCCATTCTGGATGTAATATAACAGTATATATATATATGTGTGTGTGTGTGTGTGTGTGTTACATTTGTTTGACAGGAACAAGAATGTGTGTGTGTGTATGTATATATGAATGTAACATTTGACAAATAAGGAACAGTACATGCAGATAATATACATATATAAACAAAAAAGAAATACAATCAGATAAACCAACAGCAAAAATAAACAAATACATCAATGTAAAATACACTGAACGTTACACTTAAGAACTGTTCTAGCATAATGAAGTGCAAAAAAAGCTATTTTTACAAACACATTTCCAGATTTTTGTTCTTGTACATTATACCCTACATTTTAAATGAACAATAATGACATGCATTCTATCACATAAGTGCAGGGCAGAACCTACCTCTGATACTGAACCCTGGTGATGTCCGAGGAGTGTGTGGGGGTGTGTGGGTGTCAAGTGTCCCCCAGCACTGCTGAACTCCAAAACAGATGAATCCCGTGGCCCGATTTAAACTGTCCAAGACTTCAGCAATAATTCAACATATTCTCCACACTGCTGTACATGAGTGTATGTAACAGAGAGATTAAGCTGTGTCTGGGTGGAAGGTAACAATAAACGTGTTGACATTAAGCTGGTTGTGTGTGTGTGTGGTTGACTGTCAGAAGTGATGGTTCTTGACTTCCAAGTTGAGTGTCGTAGTAAAGCAAAGCTTCTGCTAAAAGATGTAGACTCTCTCTCTCTTTGTCTTTCTCTCTTATTCACTTTCTGCTGGAGTCAGTTGCTCTTTTAATCCTATTTACTCAAGGTATTTATACCACTAGTGCCCTTCTAAGTCCCGCTGGCAAGACTTTCAAACAACAGCAGTAGAAGTGGCTCCTGACTCTTCTTCTGCTCTTCTCACATCTCTGTCCCTCCTCCACTATCTCTGTCCTCTTCCATCCAGCTCCCACCTCCACCCCCATCTCTTTTCGATTGAGTATCACCAAATCGCTGGGTCCTAAAGCCTGCCAAGTTTGTTACCGTGTTTGTATGTCCCTGCTTCTGAAAACACATCAAAATGCTCTCAAGTCCTTTCCTTTCTCAGTCTTCCTTTTTTCACTACCTCCCTTGTTCTTTTTGCCTGAGGGGCATCCAGGGCTGTTGACATGTTGGCATAAGGTTGCCTTGCAGGTATGAGGAGTTGTTCTCAATCAAACTACAGCTGAGGCAGGGACTGGACTTCCACTGAGACACTAACACATCCTGTCCGCATTTTTTAGTCTCACAGAGAGATTTTGTGGCAAACCGTCACAGTAGAGCAAATTCAACAGCAACTGGTGGTGATGTGCAATTCTGTTTTTTCCTTTGTATTTAGATGTTTCATTCTGAAACCAAGTGCCTCAACAAATATCTTTATTTAAATAATAATCACATTTACTGTCATTTAGCAGAATGATACAGTACATCAGGTGATGTTTGGATGAGCATTATTAATAAATAATATTATTACTAGTTAAACAAATTCTCTCAAAACATCACCATCATGGCAGATTTACTTCAAGATCAATGCACTCGTTCTATAAATTGATTGAAATGTTGAAAATGGTATTTGCATGCATTGATAAATCCTGCACATGCAGACCTGTAATGTGCAATAAAAATGAGGTCCCTTTTGAGTTCATTTTTACCTTATTTCTCTTTTTTTGAGTTATTATTTACCAGTTTAATTAAATATCCAGCCAGAAATGTTAAATGCATGATATTAAACTATTCATGTCATTTTCAGCCCTGTGACCCATTTACAGCCACTGTTTTAGTGGAATTAAACTTTCTGTTCAATTTAGACAAATAGACAATACAGGAGAAAAACATTCTGTCCTGGATTTGAACATTAATACCATAGACCTCAGAGGACCCAGGCTGGGATAAAGCTGAGTGCAGGGGATGGACATTAGTAATCAATAAAATCCTCCAGGCTTATGTGGTGTGTTTTATAAGGTGTTCTCTGCCTCTCTCTCTCTGAGAATAGGTCAGTCAGCGCAGTGAATCCGCTTCATTCATCTTGTGCTGTCAGAACAGCAGTTGTTGAGTTGAGTGTATGGTCAGCGGAGATCAATAGTCTTTCCTCTCACTGCATCCTTGCTAACAATAAACACACACCATTTACCTCACACACAAATCAGAGCACAAGGGCTGATGCATGAAGATGGTGAGTTGCAGATAATTGGCAGCAAAAGACAGGCTTAGAAGTGGCTACCTTTTTAAAACATCTGTGTGTGTGTGTGTGTGAGAGAGAGAGAGAGAGAGAGAGAGAGAGGGAGAGGGAGAGAGAGAGAACGATATTAAGACCTTTGTTGTTGATATGTGAACAAACTTAATGTAACGTCACTATGACAAACAGAAAGGGTTGGGTAGTAACTGTAAACTAGTAGCAATTATACCCAAATTTCACAGTATTGTAAAAGCAGTTCAGCTGCTACATCACAAGTTTACATGTATGCATTTGACAGACATTGTTATCCAAAGCAACTTACAACTTACATTCATGATATAAATGTATTTTTTAACATTAGCTGTGTTCCCTGTGAGTCTAATTTCCCATCATGCATAGCTGCAAACCTCAAAGAGAATCATCATCTGTAATCCATGCTGCAGGGAAAGGTCAGTGATGTAATGTATGCTGACCCCCCTCAGCCACCGGCAGCATCCCACAAGGTCAAGGTCATTAATTCAAGTCATTAAAGCTATAATCCCAAAGGGAAACCTGTGACTGTTTTTATGCAAGAGGGTACAAGGGGAGTAATGAAGGTCAAGTGAATTGACCTCACTGTTCACACACACACACACACACACACATGCAAAGAGAGCCTTACATATATTTAAATATATAGCACAGGAGTGTACATGGTGTTTATTCACACACACACACACACACACACACACAGTGAGCAGACTGAGCTGAAATAATCCCCAGTGATGGCAGAGAGACTGAGATCACATACACCTGACAACAGCCAGACAACAGCTCAGCTCTCAGCTTCACTTCTGCTTATTACATTTGGCCATGCGCGCACACACACACACACACACACACACACACACACATTTACTAAAATATACAGTTTGTACATGTTTCATAGTGAATTATTCCTGGCTATACCATACCACATATACCAGAATCATGTGCTTAGTACATTACTAAGCTTCAAATGCTTAGTACATTACCACCATAAAATTGTGTGCACATGTGTCTCATTGCAATTAAATGTAAATGCAATTAAATTACTAGTCTGTAGTAATTTAATTGCATTTACAACACCACACACACTATTTAAATTGGTGTTCCAAACCATCTCACCACTGCTTGTAAGTGTGCACACTACAGTTCCACTGTAGCTCCAGTTAACGACTTGTCACGTTACAATCCTCTTAAGAAAGCTGAGCTTAATCCGGCTCCTTTCCCACAGATTTCCCAGCCCTGTTGTTTAGCGTTACACCCACACACACACACACACACAAACAACGGCCCTTAGCAGTGCAAAGCTCTGAAGCTCATTACTGAATCAGCAGCCAAACTAACTTACTCAACACATACTCTATCCCCACAGCCCCATATATCTAATTCTCCCGTTGCCGGAACAACAAACTGCACAGCAATGGCGCAGAGAGAGATGCTCTTCTAAGGAAGGATGTTATTGGACACTGAATGTGTTGTTATACACAACACATTCACACTTTTTAATGGACTCTCAGCTGCCATAAAAGGAATATTGTTATTCAGTGTTATAAAAGTCACAAAGAAAGTGCGGTTTTCTCCATTGAAAACAAATCGCTTGTGTGAGACTGCCATGCTATGCTGAATTTTATGCAAGCTGGTGAGTCAGAACAAGCTGGTGAGTCATTTGCATTGTTCTGTTCCCTGTTTTAATGGCTGTTTTGGTTAATAGCATCCTTAAGTACACTCTCCAGCGCAGGTCTTTATTAGCAGATATTGCATCTCTCTGATCATTTAAGTCTGTACTTACATTTTCAATCCTGCAGCTTCCAGCATTTTAATAACAGTCTACAAGAAAGCTGTGATGTTCTGAAAGCCTAAAACACGTTATTATAGTTGCATTTTGTTTTGCAGTATACCAATAGCTGTATTTTATGTTCGGTTGGCTTGTGCTTTAATCTTCATTTTCAAGGATAAGTGTAGTAGGCCTGTGGACAGATTTGCCAGCGACTTTAAGCTGAGAGAGAAGTTTGAGCATTTCCTCAGATCTACTGTACAACTAAGCCTTACGGCTGAAATATGTGTGTGTGAGAGAGAGAGTGTGTGTGATCTTGTTTATCTACAATTGTACAATATGGGGACCTCACACCTACATTATGGAGACCAGCCAGCCAGGAAATGTATCAATAACATACTAAATAATGTTTTCTTGAAAATGTACAAATCCAGAAAGGTTCCTTTGAGGGTTAAATTAAGGGGTATGGTGAGGGTTTGTACAACACAAAAGTCTATTTTTTTTCTAAGGAAGGTTTCTACAAAGCATAGAAAGCTAAAGTGTGTGTGTTTGCGCGTGTGTGTGTGCGCGTGTGAGGAAGTATGAGCAGCACTGTGGAGGAGATGCTGTCTTTGTGCAATTTTCTGTTCTGCGTGGCGTTACATGGCAAGTATCAGTAGTCATCAAAATCACTTATCTTTCCTAGAATGTTCCAGCACTGCTCTGCGCCTCTGGAGGCATGAATTATTTATCTCAGAGAGAGGGGGTGAAATTGGTTGAAAGGATAATCAGAATCGAGGGATGGGATAAGAAGGAAATCCCACTAAAATCCCACTGCCTTCCCAAATTGTTCAATCCCTCTCAACGTTTCAATCTATCATATTGTCTTCTGTGTTTTACCCCCCTCTGTGAAGCCCTGATGATGTGTGGCCAGGTTGCCTGCAATCTGAGGCACATAGCATTTCTCAGTATTCAATACCACCTCAGCTATTCTCAGTCTGCTAACTAGGATTGCATGTGTTAGGTTTAACCTCTGTGAAATTATCAATAAAGTCATTCTAATGGTCAATATTGAGACAGGCTTCAGCAAACCCAATCCATTTATATTGAGCCTGGCTTTGGCCTGCAGCCATTTAGCTTTAAATAAAATAAATAAAAACTGTTTTTGTTACATTTGTCTGTGCAAAAGTCACCACAGCAGTGCCATGAACTTGTTATGCAGCTGCTAAAGTGTTCTAAATGGGGGTAAGCATATTGCTACATGTTGCCAGGGTGTTTTGAGTGGTTGCTGTAGACCTGCTTATTGGCCCTTTAATGTACATCTCATCTGCCAGGCAAAAGATATGTATCAAGAAAATTGAGAAATGCAATAGCATGTCTAAGCCACAATAACCTTAGAAATGCTATTAACGCATCATTCATCATGTCCATATTACAAATAGGTGAGTTGATGCCAAAGTTTAATCCCTTTAAAAATTAAATGCCTCACTTAATGTATCTCAAGAATTGTGAATAGCAATAGTGATGCTTATCTTAGCATGCAATGGAAGAATACAAGTTAAACAAAATCTCAGAAATATAATATTGTATGAAAAGTGTATGAAAAAATCAGTATATAAACAGTAGAATATACAGAGGGATATAAAATGCTTTTATTTCAAACCTAATGTGTCAAAAAGGCAGATGAGAATACATGGTACTAATTAATGAAGGGTTCACTGGTGGATGTTAGCAATATAGTGGGAGATTTAAAGAACATGAAGTGGATATTACAGGGAAACAGAGACAACACCCTATAGAGTGAATCATGAATGCTTTGAGCCAGTGTAAGACTTATAAACCAGCTTAAAGCCTGAACTCCTAATGATTATTTATTCTTTTGGCCTGGAGTCCCACTAACAAAATTAATATTAGCCTCTACATGAGTCTAATACTACATTTGAAAATTTGGACTGTAGGTGTGACAAATTGACAGTGAATTGTACAAACCCATCATATTTAAAAATTGGTGGTGCTATTTTAAACCCCACAACAATTACTTAATTTTCCTCGGAGAATGTAATAAGTGTCTTTTAAACAAGTGCACACATTTGGCCACAAGTCAAAAACACAGCAAGATTATTGCGCTGACATAATTGCATTACAGCGGATGAGAGAGAACGCAACATTGCTGGGAAATGCTGGTGAGGTGTCGTGCTTCAAGAGACAATACAGCTATGAGTGCAGGTCAGCGCTGCCGTTGATGATGTAACTCTCTGCAGCTCTCTCCTCCTCTGCTATCTGTCTCTCTCTTTAATAAGAGGGACATATTTTCATGTAGCACAGCAGTTTTGTCTTTCCCTTTGTGATTTTATAGTGACTAGCCATATCAGACACAGACATCAATTGCACATTGGGATGATAATATGTGCAATAGACAGACAGACAGGAACAGGCAGACATATAGATAACTTTATTCTGATAGACAGACAGACAGATTCATCACATATATACGGTCACATACATACAAAATTCTAAGTACATTTTTTCCTTCCCTAACATATATCTTACACACACAACGGGGATTTTTTGAGGATTAGTGAGATTCTGATGACTGCGAAGAAGATAAGAAATAATTAAATAACACCAGAGTGGCCATTTAAAGGATTAGATTAAGATTAAGAGAGAACTCTTAATCTCTCTTAATTAGATTAAGAGAGAACACCTTTCAGATGAGGGTGAAAGTGGTGTGTGTCAAWCTCAGTGGCAATTAAAGTGAGTAATACTGTGAACCAAGGAATGGAAAGGAAATTTGTTAATAAAGGCAAAGTAACTGAGCCTGGCCCTGCAGAGGAAAAGAGAGACAGACAGGAAAACAGAAAGACAGGGTGGAATAAAAAAAGAGACAGAAAATAAATAAACCATCGTTTTAGGAGGAGCTGTCTGTAGGATGCAGTATGAAAGACAGAAGGGTCAGAGACTGAAAGACAGATGGACTGAATGACTGACAGAGTGATTTTATACATACAATTTTAAACATCCTTTGGGGTTTTTTTTGGCTTGCTCCCTTTCTGAGGTAACCTGATATTTAGCCTCTATGCTAGATCAGAGAGAATTAACTTTGTTTTCATGTCACTACATATGGCCTCCAAGCTGTACAATTCATTTTCTGTGAACTAACTCTGGGGAGGAGAGAATGACAAAGACTATAAAATTGCTAAATGTTGTTAGCGTGGAAACAGGTGAGGGACATTAATAGATGGAAATGTGTCTCAGGAGAAAAAACTAAGCAAATGGAGATATACAGACAGACAGACAGAGAGAGAGAGAGAGAGAGAGAGAGAGAGAGAGAAGGAAATATCTCGATGTGAGGTCTTCAGTGGTGCTTTTCTCCACTGTTGCCAGTTCTGGCGTCCTCAATCCTAAATGATTTATTAAAGAACGGTTGAGAGAGAGGAAAGGATGGATGCACAGGGCAGCCAGACAAGGCCTGATTATCCGAAGGAGGAAGAGAGGACAAGCATCCCTCTATTATTCATTACTCAAGGGAAACAGGAAGAGGGACAGAGGGGTATAAAGAGCAGGGCTGGAGATAAGGAGGAAAACAGGTACAAGATAGAGAAGAAGGGAGGGGGGAAACCAGGGCAAAGGTATTTTTATACAGCACTTAGTGTCTCTTTGCCCTTTTAAGTACCTCTCTGACTTATGCATGCTGGGCATGTGTGTGTTTGTGTGTGATACAGAATAAGAAAATGTTTATTATCTAAAAATAACCACATATCAAGGATTGGGGAACCAAACTGTGTTATTTTAAAATCCACTATTGAAAATGACACATAAAAACAATCCCACTTAGCAATACAACACAACTGTCTGAAAAACTGTTTGTGCATATATATTAAAATAAAGAAACATTTCAGCCAATAATGAGTTATTATTACAAGAAAACATCTGATGCAGAAAAATATTACCTTTACACTGACTGTTATTATATTGTCAAGGCTGTTTCAATAAACAGTCATTTTGAAAGGGTTTAAACACACATTTCACACCTCGTTTCGTAAATATGTATATTTTCATGCATTTAAACCAAATATCATAAAAATACATAATTTCGATTACAAATATCGAGGATATTTCAGTGGGCGCAACATAGACGCCCCGAAAACGGTAACCATAGCAACAGCGGGCGGGGAAAACCCGCGTTCGTTAATATTAGCGTGAAGTTTACAAGATTAGGTGAAATTAACAAGACGTAAGTATTGTGATTTATATTTATATATACATATATATTTATCTATATTTATTATATGTTAACATACTTAAAAATGTGGTGCTAAATTATATATTTATGACGTGGTTAACGGCTAGAAGCATTTCATTCATTCATTGATTTATTCATGTATTTATTTTATATCAATCTTTATATTGATACGCGAAAGTCGACAAACGTGGTGCATTCTGTATGCACAATAAGTATATATAAGCTTTAACTGCAGTTCAGCATAAAATAAATGTATGCTAGGTATTTCTGTGTGTAAGTATATACAGTATATACAGTGTTCTGGGAAGTTGTTTGTCACAAATATCAACTGCATTATTGTTTTAAGTTAAATTAAAGTCAACATTTGATGGAAAATATGTTTAAAATAAAAAGAGCTGACTTCCATATAATAATCTCTACAGTCATTCTGGCTGGCAGTTGTGATTTATAATATGACTGCATATTATCGTACATTCACTTGTGTCAGTAGAAATCCTGCCCATGCATGTCTGTGGTTGACTTACTGTTTATGTGCCTTATGGGCACAGCTTCAGAAATTGATTGTTGACACAGGCATCTCCTGGGTGTTGATCTTATACAGCCAATATTGTGTGCAGAAATTACTCAACACACAGCCTTTAACAAACATTTCTACATTTATGACCGCAGGGCCCTTGGACAGGGAAATGGTGAAAGGTTAAAGGCATCTATAATGACTCTGTGTTTGTGATGTCTGATGATGTGTGTGATAGCTTGTGCGGGGAGTTAATGCTATGTTACACTTTGTGCCTCAAGTAGGGGTGTTTTGTGTGTAGGCATGATGTGCCAAAGTGTTTGTATAACGGCAAGATAAGACACGAACTTAAAAATGTAGCTGTTCTTTCCGAAATGTTTTAGTGTGTTATGGGAAAGTTGGGAAAGTAAAGCGAAAGTAAAGTTAAATCAAAAGAAATTAAAGGAGTAAAATCACAAATAAATAAACAACTTTCACATTTTAGTTCTTTAAAATTATTTTAGTAAACTAAAACTGCTAAAACTGGCCTAAAACTGTGTCTGCTGTGCCTTTGACATCAAATCTCTTTGATTTTCAGCTAAGTGACTACAAGTATATTTCAAGTATGTGAACGAAGGCAACTTTGGTCTCTGTAGACATCTGACAGAATTCCTGCAAGATCAGACTGATATATTAAATATTTTTGGAAAAACTTCTCTGCACATGTGCTGGGTAAAGATTCTGGTTCTGTCATATACACCAATGTTTTATTACATTTCTGTGTTTAGATTCAAGAACTAAAATAAATATTGTCCTCATATTCAGGCAGCCCTACCTCAGAAAAAAAGACACCATTTACAGCATTTCATTTCTACCACACCATTTTCCATTTTAATCATTTTCCAATTTTTTCCCTCTTCCTTTTTTCGGAGCAGAAGCATCAGAAAAGCCCATCTGTTGGAGGCTGATTACACATTTATTTGTTTTGAGGCGCACGTATGCTGTCCTGTCACGTCAGGCGGGCCTGTCAGGAGCTGATGGTCCAAAATGCCATTTCTAATAATGGCTAGCTCATCTCTAGACTAACAGTGTGTGTCTGAGAAAGGGGAGGAAAAAATGGAGGGAGACAGACAGAGGAAATAAACACGGAGCAAGCAAGTGTGAGACAGAGAATCAACAGGGAATGAGGCAGACGTTGGCTGGCAGCGGAGCGGAACTTCGACAGGGAAAAACAAAGTACGGAAAATAAAGGGATGGGGTCAGAGAAGTAGGTGAGACAAAGGTGAAAAGCATGTGGATATGAGGTTTGTTTCTGAGGTAGCAGTTCCTTTCTGTGTGAGGTCTGAAAGGCACTCTATACACTCTCCTCCGTCATAATTGGGTTCCAATGAGGCATCAAATGAGTTCTACCTTCACGCAATCACGATTCAATACAACTGCTGACTGCTGCAAACAACAGTTCTACATCAAAAATAGCTCTTACAGAAAAGAAGGAACATTGCTTGGGCATGTGTTTGCCTATCTGTATGAACAAGCACACTTTGTGATCTATACATTTATATTTATGCATTTGACAAAGGCTTTCACGCAACTTATACTGCATTAAAGCTATGCATTAAATTTGTAGTCAGTTTGTATGTTCCCTGGAAATCAAACCCACAACCTTTTGCGCCAGGAACACTATAGAATATGTATAGAATTACTATATAGAATGTCTATAGAAAATAAAATGTGTCAGCAATGGAATATTTAGGATATATAGAATAAGTAACATATAGCAAAGTGACTTACTGTACTCACAATACAACAAGCACAGAGGACGGACATCTGCCTTTGTTATACAAATACAAATAGCAATTGTCTCTCCATACATGAGTACCCAGCTGTGACTATATAGTACACAGCGATGTTTACTTAGTCCACGGTTCTCTGAACACTGTATTCAGGAGAATAAAGCCCACTTGAGGCTTACATAACCTTACCACAAGCATAAAAATATTAATAATGCAAGACAAGAAAGTTTAGACGGTGCCCGGTGCCTTTTCTGTGTACAGGTGGTGGTTTGTGTTGAGGTTATGCCTGGAGTTGTATTTGCATGCATATGAAACGGTTCATTTTCTCTGCAAATAATAATCTTGCTGGAAAGTGTTGGCATGAACAAGCGTGTTATTTTTAAAGCATGTATATGAAAAGACTCCTTTGGTACTTAATTAGAAAGATTAATTACTTAGCTTGCTTTTGCCCTAATTAGCAAGTAAACATAACGCTTGATATAATGATAATAAATGCTTCAAAGCACATATTCTCCATCTTTATAGAATATGGATTATCATTAATCAAAATATAGAAAACATTATATTGGATTTACACCTGATCAACATGGTCAAGAAAATTAAGCTCGTATATCATTTGAAATCATCTGGAAAATGAAAAACGTGCTGGATAAATGGCCACTAGGGGTCATGTTTGCAAATATGTTGTGTGTGTGTGTGTGTGTGTGTGTGTGAGACATTAAGGTTGACGCAACCTGCCCCCTGCTGGTGGCTTTGGTGCAAAACAATTATGACAAAAACATACATCGCTTCTGCTCGCTAGTGATTTATTTAAGTCACTTTTGTGCAAGAGTATTACAGAGATTAATGTTCATCTTCTCGTAACAGTCACAGTCAGACTAACACACACTCACCCTTATAAACAAATGAACCCATTTACACTTCCCTTTCATCAAAGCAAACATACTGCACACAATCCAGGTGTTATTCTCAGAAGAAAATATACAGTTACTCACACGTATTCATTTGTGTAAAAAGTTCAGAAATAAAAACACATAAAAATACTGCAAATAATCGGAAGCTTAGTTAGATCACCAATCATTAAAATGCATCTATAACCTAGATTAGATTAACAGCTCTCACACAAAATATACACAGACAAGGCAATACTGACAGACCCACGGGTCATTAGTCAAGACGGACAATGAATCTCTCCAAAACAGAAAATATGAGACATATGAACTAAACCTGAACGAAAGTGCTCTTGACGTCAGTATATTTATAGTTAAGAAATAATTGGTAAACGTATATTATATGAAAATATATTGATTTCCATTGAACTGACTGATGGTGGTCTGTGGATGATTTTAAACATCTTTTATTGTACTGTTCAGCACTATGGACTTCTTTCAAACACGTGGCCAGACATGGTTCAGGTTCCTTATATCTGAAGTCTGTGGATGTTTCTGTCCTTTGTCCTTTAGCACAGTGTTCTAGGTCGCACTTTTGGAAAAAGCTGCATGGGAGAAAACAGTGAGGCAAGAAGCATGAGTACAAGGTTCATTGAGGACCTAACAAACCTAATTTTCTATTGCATGTTTGTAATAGTAGAAATATAAGGGCAGACATAAATCAATTTTACTTGTTATTTGTAGCACTATGTATGAATAACAAAATTCTATTATACCAGACCAGATTTTTAAACATCAGTGTTGAAGACAACACCCTATGGGGAACACAAGGACTACTTATGCAATTTGTTTACTGCTGTACAACAATCCAAATCTGAGTCTCTTAGTAACTTTCACTTTTGGAATATCTGTTTATCTGGTTTGTTATTGGTCTAAGGCTAAACAGGTGGACCAAGATGATCTACACTACAAAGGTGTACATCTAGTGTAGATGTGCAACCATAAATGTTGAGCTTGAAACCATGTAGAACTAACTACAATATGACTTTAGATGTATTTGTTGCAGGGTTTTTTTTTACAGGTGTTTGGTTGATTGAAATTAAGCTTGTCTTACACCAAAGTAGTTGATGGGTACAAAGCCCTCTCTGCCACACAGTGAAGCCCACCACCAGTCAATCCCCTCAGTCTTCTGCAAGATGGTCACCATGTCTCCTTCTTTGAAGCTTAGTTCGTCTGGAGCCTGGGCAGTATATCCCCACAGAGCGTACACAACCCCGCTGTTCTCCACACCCATAGCTTCCTCCATGCCTAACCCAAAGCAAACCTCATGAAACTGGACATGTGCTGGTGCATAATGATAGCAATTTAAACGGCAACACACTGAAATGCAATTACTCACTGCCTGTTTTAATAAGGGTGTTTTAACTTTAATCTCCACCCAAACGTCTATGAATTCGCTCACGACAATTGACAGTCCCAGACGATTTAAGATTATGATACTATTAATTCAGGAATGTATTTAACACATATAATTGTACAATTTAACACACGTTTTAACGCACATGTAGCCGTTGTTGTCTTAATCTGTTTGCGTTATATTTCTCGTGTTGATAACATCCTTACCTCTTAAGAAGCTCTCACACTTTTCAAAGCCCACGGCGTAGGGGTCACATTTCTGTGCTGCCGTGGCGCCATCGCTGTCTGTTACCGCCATGACTGCTGCCCCGTTCCGCACCAAAAACTCACAAATTTCCAGGTCATTACAGGAAGCAGCACAGTGGAGTGGTGTCCTGCAAATGAAATTAGAGTATGTACACATGCAAATATTCACACTTGCACATATTCTTGTTAAACAAATGATACTTACCAGCCGTGGCTGTCTGGAGCGCTAACGTTTGCCCCTATCCGTACCAGGAACTCCACCACTGGGAAGTGTCCAGCACAGATAGCATTATGAAGACCTGTGATGCCTTCATCATTGGCCATGCTTGGGTCACTTATCTATAGAGGGACACATTCATTTACTCTTACTATGAGGAATTGTGAAATGCTGACATACTAAGAAATAAATATTCATGGATACATTGTGGATACATTTTGGTTGATAGTTCTTGACATGGAAGCAGATGGAGTGAGTAATTTTTGATTTGCTACATTAACATGCATCAAACCTGTGTCTTTAGCATTACATATACTGTATTTCTATAATACTCTCCATATAGGGTTGCATAATGTTTCTGTAAATTGTGTACGGGGTAGTTTTGTTGTCAACCTGTAAGTAATTAGATTGCAAGTCTTCACCCAAAATGCCACCATAAGAGGACTCAATTTTGTTACAATATGTTAACCACTATAGGATTTGACATACCTCCTGTGCAGCCTTCTGTACAGTTTCTAATTCTCCCACTAAAGCCCCATCCAACATCAGCACCAGTGGGCTCAGGTGAGCCCTGCGGGGGCAAGATTTAGGTCCTCTATTTGGCTTCCTCAAGATAGGCTGAAGACGCTGTAAAGGCAAGCAAGAGAAAACAGCAGATTAAAATACAATATCCTTTTATAAGTCACTGGTGTATTCTGATTGTGAGCAATATATATTCTGTCACTGCTTACTTTCTGTTCAAATGAGACCTGTATCTCTGTGATTGGTATGGGAGTTGTAGAAGTCTTAGGGCTTTCTTCTCCATCTGAAGAGCTGCCGGTTTCTGCAACCGGCTCCTCTTTGAGGTGGGCTTTCCGCTTCCGAAACAGTTTATTGATCATCTGCTTGTAATGGTTAGGCTGAGAAATGGGCAACTCTTTCAAGGGTTGAGAAACTTCAATGGAACCTCGTTTTTTCAGGGCCCTGGGGAACTCAGACCTGATTCGTATCAATTCCTCTACATCAGCCACCATCTCTGCCTCTGGGGCCACCACAGGCTGCAGCCGTGTGGGGCTGAGGGGCCGAGGAGGCATCTCCAGATCCTCCGCCTTGCCCTTTTCCTCATATTTTTTGTCTTGATCAGTAACACGCACAGGACCTTCTGTATAACTTGTGTCCTTTCTCTCAAGCTCTGCACCAACATCTCCAGGAATGAAGTCTGTATTTATATTAAACAAATGTTCATGTTCAAAATGAAGTTAAACAAATGTGAATAGAATATTTGAGTGATTATTGATCCACACGTTGCATGTGGTTACCTTCTCTATTGTTGGCAGGTTGCCTCTGAGGTTGCTGAGGTTGAGCCGTCTGAACTGGCCGAAAGTACTCTCTAGGCAAGGGAAGAGCTTGTTGGTAAATTCCTTGCTGGGGTTCTCCCACAGGATCAGGGGCGTATCTGCTGTTAACTAAAGTGTAGGAAGGGTTTTGAAGCCTCATGATGACAGAGAGTGGAATGGGCTTATGTCTGCGGACACCAGGGTTTGCAGGTGGAATGGAGATACGGGAGATGATTGGCTGAGGGCCATAAGATGAGCTGGTGGTTGAAGGCAAATCAGGGGGAATCGAGATACGGGTGTTCCGTGGAAGTGAACTGTAAGAAGGTGTAAACTAAAACAGCAAAAGAAAAGCAGGTCAGAAATTGTGATTGAATGGCTGCTGTTTAATGGAAATTGTCTTAACTTGTTTCTCATACCTGGGAGGTGTTACAATTCTTTATAAAAACATAACAGTGACTGCCCACTTTTTTAGTTGTCTTGGTTTGAGACTTTTTTTGTAAAAAAAAACAACAGACAAGAGGTTCTAAGCCAGTGGTTCTTAACTTTGTTACTGGATCCCCACAGCACCACAAAGTTTGTATGTCTTCATTATTTAACACATCTGCTCAACAGAGAAATTGAAAGACTGAACTGAATTTATCAAATAAAGGAGCCACACAAACATGTGAAAACCGGTTCTAAGCTATGAACCAGACCAGCCAACTCTGGATTAATCGTATGAGAATGAGCTTTATTCGCCAGGTGTGTGCAAACACAAGGAATTTGTTGTGGTTTTTACAGGAGCTCTTGGTACAACAGACATACATACAATATAAATAGGCATACATATATTAAAGAATTATAAGAATATTTTGACCTGAAAATAAATAAATAAATACATCTGGAATGGCAGCAGAGGTATGAGTTGTGATGAGTTTTTATGCCTAGATGTTTTAGTGCACAGTGATCTGTATTATAAGATTTGATATAAAGAAAAAAAATTGAAAATTGGACAAAAAGAAAAAAGGTACGAGACTGTGTACTCAATCTCACTGGCTTGTATTCTTATTTTATCATTTCTCTGAGTTTGTGGTAGTTTTGTTCTTCAACTCTTAGGTCTAGATCCTTATTACCAGTTGTCCTAGATAATTTAATAAAGGTTGCTATGGTGATTGTGTTGGTGTT
Organism: Yasuhikotakia modesta; assembly: GCA_036877545.1. Classification (NCBI taxonomy): domain Eukaryota; kingdom Metazoa; phylum Chordata; class Actinopteri; order Cypriniformes; family Botiidae; genus Yasuhikotakia; species Yasuhikotakia modesta. Next base: position 54,659 of record JBAJNP010000284.1, read on the forward strand.
GTAGTGCACTGAGCAAAACCAAAAATAAACAACAAAAAAAACTCACAAACAACCCACAAAAGTTTGCACACCTTCTGATTGGAAGGAGCTGCGTCAAGGTTTGATTCCTTCCAGTTACTGCTGGGTACAGATGGTCTGGTCCATTCATTCTCTATGCCACAAAGAGGAAAGTATTAACACTGAGAGACTGAATGGGCTTCTCATTATTTAAATGTGCTTACTGTACAGTTAAGGACTTACTTTCATAGGTATGGTGTGGCTTTCTCTCGTATGACACGTCTAGGTCTGTCTCATTCCACTTAGAGTGGCTCTTCTGTCTCTGTATGCCCTCCTCTGAAAGAAGATGCCAGAAGAAACAATGTAAGAACAATCAGAGAATCTCTAGTTTTGATGCTTCAGTAACTGGATGAGTTGTTTCAACACTGTTGTGAAATGCCAATCAAAACAGCCTGTAGCTGTAAATTCTAAATTAATAAACCTAATTGCTTTGCATGTTGCTGGGCTGAGGAATTGTATATTACAGTAATCATATATAAAAATATCTGCTTATGAACATTGGCATACTGTATTATACTGCTGTTTTTGCCATTCTATACAAGCAACATATTCAGTGTCAAGTACAGTATACTATGGTTAAGTCACAGTAATGCATGGCCTTCTGTGGTATATTGCGTTTTCAAATATGTTTAAAAACCTGATGCAGCATAAACACAAGGAGGAAAAACAACTGCAATTACCTGAGGATCTGAATGGCTGAAAGTTGCGAGGTAGCGTATTGACTGCTTGTTGATTGAAAGGCTGGGCTGACCTGGGACTTGAAGACAAAGCCAAGGGACTAGCTGAGGGCTGCAGCAAGCTGCGAGATGGTTTGTTGTCATAGGTGGGGCTGGATAAGGCAACCTGCTCTCCGTAGCTCAGTGACCCTTTAACGTTTCGATCTAGAGACCTCAGGGTCTTCGGAGACATGTTAGGGGGTGTCATTTGGTCGTAAGTAAACCGTGTATCTGAGTAGTCTTTCCGAATTGTAAAAGGAGAGCTCTGCTGGGTTAAAGGATTGGGAGATGCAGGCCTTAATTTCATGCCAGTGGGTACGTCCAGGTTGGACTCTTTTCTGCTCATGGTGGAATCCAGAAAGCGTTGGTTGGGATCCGCAGTCATGCTGCTTGTGGATGTCTGTGGAAATGGCAAGCTACTCATAATGATCTCATTTCCATTCTTGTTTGCGCTATAAAAACTGCCACTGCTGTTGCTGCTGTTCTGAGGTTTGTGGATGAAGCTCTGCAATTAAAAGACCAAAAAACATAATTGCCACTTTAGAAAAGTTTGCTGAAATGTAGTTTCCGTTTCTGTTTCTAGGCTATTTTGGATCTCAATTTTGGCAAAATGGCTTATCTAGACCAAGAACAGCTCAGTCTTGTTCTATACCTGTGCTGTAGAGGTTGGCATAACAGGAGTTGCTTCCTGCAGGAGAGAACTGAACTCTCGAGACAGCTCATCTGCCGTGGCCAAAGATGCATTCAGTTCGTTGTTGATGGACTGAACTGCGACATATACACAGAAACCTTGATTAATTATCTGAACATGGATTATAAAACAAATGAAATGCAGGACTTGAATGTTACAAGATTAAGCTATCAAACCTCTCAAGATGTGTTGCTATTTTGTAGACACATAAGATGTTTAGATGTGTAACAATTATAGTTGCTTTTGTAAAATGTTCTAACCTGCATTGCCGAATTTCACGACGCTTTCATTTCCATTCTTGTTTGCGCTATAAAAATTGACATTGCTGTTGTTCTGAGGTTTGGGGACAAAGCCCTGCAATAAAAAAGCAGATAGCAGATAATTACATAGCAGAACATAATTTTTCACTTCTAAAAACATTATGCTAAAATTTAGTTTCAGTCTTTGGTTTTATTCAATCGATTTTGATCTTATAAGATGACAAAATGGCTTTAAAGCAGAACAGGTGATTTTTTGGGGATTAATTTTGAGTTGAGTCGTAATTTCCAATCTCTGCATTTGGGTGGGATCTTATGCTCTTAAAGCTAGCTTGCAATTACTAGCCTTTCTGAAACTACCAACCCTGCTTTTAAGTAGACCAAGAACAACTCAGTCTGTACCTGTGCCGTAGCGCTTGGCATGATAGGAGCTGCTTCCTGCAGGAGAGAGCTGAACTCTCGGGACAGCTCATCTGCTGTGGCCAAAGATGCATTCAGCTGATTGTTAGCAGACTGAACTACAACACACAAACAAAAACCTTCACAAATCATGTGAACATAGAAAACAAATTCAAACACAAAATACACCCTTTAAGCCTCTCTAGATATGTTGATATTTTGTAGACACGAAAGACCAAAAGATATTAGCTTAGACATGCAAAAAATGTTACAAGCTTTGACTTGAACTATTGCTTGTGTTCCAATCTGCACAGTCCATGAAGAAACATCAAAAAACAAACATTGTATTATTTTTCAGTTACATTGAAATACTTACGCATGAAGTTACTGGCAAAGCTGCCTTGGGGGTTCATGGTTGTTGTGTTTTGTGTACGTTATTCAGCACCGCCTAAATAAAAAGAGAAGCAGATTAATGCGTCATTAATGATTGCACCTTAAAGTAATGATAATGATATTATGATGTAAGGTAATGATAATGATGACATAAGTAGTAGTAACTTTATCATGCTCTGCCTACAGAAACGCATAATACTAGCTTATGCCTTTAATTCATACAATCTTGGCTGTATTACACTGAGAGGAGGGAATTCATTCATCTGTATAAGATTTTCTGCAGTCTACAGACATCTGCTACTCCATCATCAACGTCATAAAAATATACTGTAATTATCTGTGTCCTAAAGGCAGTGGAGTGAGTCAATAGCTTTCCAAATCCCAGGGAAGTGGCATTACAACTGCATGACCTGTGCCTTTCAGATGTTTATGTCTATATGCTTACATAGTAGTATTCAATGTGTTTAAATATTTATACACTATGGTGTATGTAAACAGCCAAATAGATACATAGATTATGTGCATGAATGTATCACACAAGACTTACACTGATCTTTACCATCATAACTAGGTAAACTAACTAAGTTGAGTGGGAAAAATACATTTTGATAACCATTTTTTGATAAGATGCTCTGCACATGCTAGCACAGTTAGCAGATAGGCTAGTGTATTTTAGGTCTATTTAGGTTTAGATCAGTTTTTCTGGTCTTGTCAACACCGAGTCATACAACTGGCAAAACATTACCCACACACAGTCAAATGTTGCTGTAGGACTGAGGCTAAATGTGCGTGAACACCATTACCCATTACAATTTATTACTCATATTACATATTAGAAAGAAAATGTTACTACATGTTATTGTTGGCCATTGTTATCAAATGATTAATTAAAACATTAAGCTTTAAGGCATTTGTTACATAGCTCTGTACATAGTTCGGTAAATAGTGTTCCTGTAGCTTATTTGGGCAGAGCATTGCAATTAGCAGCACAAAGGTTGTGGGTTCGAAAACTCAGAGAACCCATGTACTCGCAAAATATAGACCCTTAATACAATGTAAGTTGCTTTGGATAAAAGCACCTGCCAAATGCATAAATGTAAATGTACAATATTCCTTTTAATTTGCATAACAAGGAAATAATTTTAAATAAACCTGTAAGTTACCAGTGCATTAACGTATGTAGCAATGTACTGATGCCAATATATATGCACAAAAAATCCACAAAAAACGCCATTAGCCATTAGAATGCAGTAGTCAAGGATCACTGAGAATAAACATAAACATTCGAGTGGTTGTGATTTTAACATGTCTGCTCTCAGGTGACCCATTCCATGTATAATAAAACATTTTATTAGGCTACTTATAGAACATAAGCAGAGACTTAATCTCATGTAAACATCAATCTAACTCTAATTCAGTTACCCAAGCCCTTCTCCTCTTTACTTCCCCAAGATCTATAATCAATGATCTCCACCTCTCATTCACAGCTCAACAATCATTTACCTATATGTGTTATATATACATGTTTTGCTTTTCTGTGCCTCACAATCTAGCACTTCTGTTAAAGTCTTTGCACTCTAGACTAGAAGAGAGTATGGAATGCAGTGGAGCTGAGATTGACACAGATAATAATGACTCTCGGCCATGATGATAAGAATTAGCCCTTTCTGAGCCTGAGGGAGAAAGCAGAAAGACTAAAGTGTAAGTCAGCAGCACTTTCTACCAGTAATTTAGGTGTGGTGAGCCATTTGTTCTCATTCTCTGAATCCCAACTCACTTTCTCAATCATTTGTTATGCCTGTCCTTTGCCCCAGTATGTGTAACTTTCTAGATAATCTGTTATTTAAGCGTTCAAATCTTAGTTTCTATAGCAAAGCGTACTTGTATGCAGGCCTCCTCTTATAGGCTAGACTAGAGTTTATATAGACTATATCCTATATCCGTAGAGTTTATATAGACTATACATTGTCATCATTTATGTCCTTTCAGACCTGAATAATGTGAAACACTGTAAGATGGGTGAATTTAGCACAATGTCCAAGCTGTTCTAAGGACATTTTTCTGCAGAAATCAGTTTATGATTTCTCCAGACAATCGATTATGTAACAGTTATTTAAGTGGAGCATCCGTGACACAAATCAGACCTCATGAACTGACATCACCTAAATCTATCATTTTTAAGAGAGCCAGGGTGTGTCATAGTATAACTGATAAGAACAAACAAACCAGGACATGAATTGAAACGGGGATAACAGGTTTCAAATTAACACAGGACTCTGCCAAGGTGCTGTAGTGCAACATTGTAAAATGAACAAGACAGAGCAAGATGGAGGTTTATTAAGTATTCAAATCAATTAAACAAACACATGTATAATGTTTGAACAGTGAACTGTGTGTATTACGGCAAACAAGTAATTTGAAAAGATGCTTAGATAATCCTTGAGAATAGTAGAATGAATAGTAAAATGAATCTTCTGCATAGCTGGAATAAAAGACCAGTTTGTGTAAGGGCAAGGCAAAGCTCATACTTGTGGTTTGGTGGGGGAAAAACTAGTAATTTCCTACATATGTCCCTACCTTTATTATGACATAGACAAATGAGCGGATACAAAACACTTCAACCCATTGTTACTTTGATTCACAGCTTAAACCGTGGGAGAAAATTTCCTGTGGACAAGTTTGCTTAAACTCCCTTGATTGATAAACAAATCCAGATGCAAAAACACACAAATTAACAAGTGGAAGGCTTACGTTACTTCTACCGTCATTTGCAATGTACAATATTGTCATGTAAAATTATCAGCCACAAAAATCAATACACACATTTTATCAGATTAACAGCAATAAGTCAGCTTTCGGGTTGCAACACAACAGCATTAGGGAGTGTCGGGTTATTTTCAAACAATGATGGCCTTACCAGGGAACAGTTTATGACTATGACCTCTTAGTCACCCAAATACTATGGGTGGGTTATACACGAGTGTCAAACTCACAGATCTTGCTCACCTACACTAACAGCACCCATTGCTGTTTTTCTTGAGAATGCTTTGTTTGTGTACAGCCCTACCCTTGAGGCACTCCAAACAGTCTACATAGATTTGCCTTCAATACACAATAACATTGACTTCAGGAATCTCTCATCTCTCATCTCTCAAGTGCAAGCTTAAAATTCCTTGTGAATCACACAAGATTTGATGATTCGCCCCCAACCCCTTACCTGACTAATATAAAGCAGACTAGTACAGGCTTCTATTTGATTCAAATAACATGTGTTTGCATTAAGGATCACTGAGCCAACTCAAAACATGTTACAGCAGGACAGAGGACAGGAATTAGACAGATATGCAGCTCAGCTGGTTCTGCTAACATTTACTCAGTTGGTAGGTCAAGCTTGCATGCTGGAATCGAGCCCATTCCCATCACTGTACAAAAATGACACAAAGGTGCTCATTGCTAAACATGCTTCAGAAAAACGCACAAAGATTGTTGATGAGAAAATATTTGGTGCATGAAGAATTTTACAAGTAAGGCTTAAGGGTAGAGTAGACAATTTCTGGAGGCTAGTAATACAAACCTTGCTTTCGAAAGCGTGAGATGCTGCCCTATTTTCAGAGCGATCGCACAAGCCACAGCTCCTTAAGCAGTGCAGTACAGTATGCAAACACATAGTTTCACAGGTAAGTAGGACATCCTATTGTTGCATTTTGACCAGTGATGCAGTGATTGGACGAATATTTATTTTTCAATGGGGATATATATATATATACATATATATATATATATATATACAAATATTTTTATGCCACTTAGTAATTGCGTTCAGGCTGTAAAGAGACAAGCTGCATAACAAAAAAACTAACCAAAACATACTACTGACCATCCCATTGACGGCTATACTGTAAACACTTTGTTGTATAACATAGTAATATATTAGTAAAGTAATACATAACACACAGTCTGCCCAACAACATGCGTTACAGAACTACATTATGACTAAATGCATAGGCTTTTGAGTAATTTAAAAAAACTTAATTCAACCTTTACACCGAATGATATGTGACCAGCAAACCTCTGAACGAACACCGACTGACTTCAAATACCAGCTTTGTGCTGCTCTGCTTGGTCTGTGAAAACATCTGATTCCCATTAACTTACAGCGCCTGGAATAACTCCTCGGTGTACATGGTTAAACAAAGACACTTGGAAAGCGTCAGACATCACTCTTTGTTTAAAAACGAATGAAAATATAAAACCATAAGTCTTGGTTCGATTTAAAATGGCCTGGTAGGATGGTTGCGACTCAACATCGCCTCTAAGTTCGTGTCAAAGAAAACGGAGCTAAACTCTGATTCAAAAGCGCACGAAAGTAAAATCCAGTTCCGTACCTTGAAAAGCTGTAAAAGTTTGACGTTTGAAACGGATAAACGTGCCCCGCGCAGCATGAATGCGTTACATGGCTTCCTGAAAAACGCTTCGATGTTGTTAAACTCTTGCTTGTGAAGCCCAGTCCAGCCCACTGCTGAAACCCAACCCAGGTGTTTAGGCGCACAGCTGGCGCAGGTAAACAACACACCGCAATGCCGAACAGAAAGATCACTCGAACGTTTGTATTTATTTTTAATGCTGTTTGTTTATTATCTTGAGCTATTTGTAAAACATATAGTTTAAAATGTTCATATGTAGAAAAAAACGAGAAATAAAAGCAAGATGGAGAAACTTGGAGAAAAACAACAACAGAAGTAAAAAAAAATACATTTTCTCCTAAAACCATCCAAATTTAACAATTTGGGAATGCCGCTCATGAATATTAATATAGCGTCATTAATATCACGTGTCGTAGTTATGACTTGACGCCCCGCCTCCTCGGATGACGCATTTCCGTCAAGATGGTGGTCGGTGCCTTTCCAATCGCGAAGCTGCTCTATCTGGGCGTACGACAACTAAGCAAACCAGTGGCTAACAGGATCAAAGCAGGTGCACGCAGAAGTGAATTCTTTAAGAATTATATCTGCCTTCCGCCGGCCCAAGGTAAGCTAGCATTTAATACGGCAGTTCTCGTGATACAAGTCATGTTCAGTCCATGCTAAGGGTGTCTGTGGGCGGAAACTAAGGAGAATACAACAGCCAATAGTCATTCACCTGCCCTGAAATCTAGCGCATGACAGTAGGCGCGATGTAGTCATTGGTTGTTTTTCCTAGAGGTTTTACGAGTGAACCAATGAGATAAAACAAATGAGACTCCGGGTTTTTGAAGGGGTCACGACTTGTCGTGTCATTGACTCATTGAATCTGAAAGTGCCTTTTGTCAGTCGTTGCTATTTGTGTCTTCCAACGTAACGATATTTTACATCGATTTATATTTGTGACTGGAGTAGTTATTGGTAAAATATTGTTTATGTGTACTAAAATTCATTGTGTCCTTCTAAAATAAAGTCCAAGTTTAAAAGCTTATCAATGTCAGCCTTAATCTTAAAAGTTCTCTGACAGGTGTGTCAGATCATAACTGGTCACTGTGATATCACAAAGTAGGTCATGTTTCTGGATCAACAGAATTGTTTGGTCTTGAAACAACATTTCTATCAACAGGTCAGATTGTAGGATAGGCTTAATGTGATTTACATTTAGGATTGTGTTAGGGCCCTGTATTCCATTCTTATCAGCCTGTTTTTTTTCCTCTAAAGGTCAGTTAAGGTTGTGTAAGTTAAGGTCAGGGCTATGTTTTTAGACTGGCTAAAAATATGCTTCACAGTCATAGTATGGAATGGTGTCCAGATCAAGCACAAATGTGTTTCTTCTCTTGTTTCTGCCCAAATCCATCATTAATTCTCTCTGGTTGTTATCCCCGTAGCATACCACTGGATTGAGATGAGAACAAAGATGAGGATCATGGGTTTTCGGGGGTCTACCATCAAGCCCCTGAACGAGGAGGCAGCTGCGGAGCTTGGAGCAGAGCTGCTAGGCGAAGCTATCATCTTTGTCATCGGTGGAGGCTGCCTAGTGCTTGAATACAGTCGACAGGCCGCCAACTCAAGACGCAAAGAAGAAGAACTTGCACAGACCATGAACAATCTCCAGACACAAATAGGAGAGCTTGCACTAGCCACAGAAACCTTAGATGCCCAAATCAGAGAAATTAATAGACTTTTGTTGTCTTTTCCAACAGCTCCAAGCAGCAAATAACAATATGCATCAGCAACACCAAAAGGGAGAAGAGATTCGTGGGGGCATCTGAGTTGTGGCGCTGCACTTTCATATAAATGCATACATTGTGTCTCTGAGTGAGAGCTCTGGGTGTAACCTAAATAACATTGGCAGTTTGTACTGCTTTTGCTTAACTGTCCCCGCTGACAGCTGGGCTTTGAAAATAAGGAAGGAACCAGAGAACTCTGTGTTAGTGTGTGATCATCAGCATTTCAATAAATGTTTTTACCAAGCGTTATCTGTTTGGTTAAATTCATGGGTTAAATTGATAATACTGTCCAGCCATTATCAAGTTTTGCCTCTTTCTACATAGCACATCAGAACCTGTTTAAACATGATTGGTTGTTTAAACAGGTAATGGTATTAATACATAAAATGGTATTAATACAGTTTTGGTTTAAAAGTGATTCTTGGGGGTGGGCATTGATGTCTCATATACTGGTATACTTGAATGACACATTCATAAAATGAATATGGGTGTGTCTCCCAAAATAATAAACAAGACACTGTCTCTGTATGTGCTGCGAGAAAATCCTCATTGGAGAGAAAGATGTTTAATATGGAATGTGTATATTGGTGTATATTTATCATTGTAAAATAAAGTGATCTTCCTTGTTTTAAAATTGTAAAAGTGCAGTAAGTCTCCTTAGCTATTTTCTTTTACTTGGCACATAAGTAAACTTATGTATTTAATTGACAGCAAAGATGCCCATAATGCGTCTACCACAATATTAAGGTTATCACCACAAGTATTAAGGTGAGCCATTTCATCTCTGTATAATAAAAGGATCTGCTCATTTTATAAAATCTATAAAGAAACTGTCCATTTATACCTTTATTTTATGAATTTTGTGGTAGCTAAATACAGAACTCATATTTTAGTTTAGCTTTCCCCAAATGGCAATAAATAAATGAATGAGTTGGCATAATCTAATATTTAAAAATCAATCGCAAACCTTACTTGTTTTTTTAAATTAAGGAGAAACATTAAGTGCAGTGAATGTATATATTATGTATAAACAGAGGGTCTGAAAATTGTAAACCAGAGAACGCTGTTATAGCTTTGGCCAATAGGTGGCAGCACTGAGACGCTATGGACAACGTTCAATGAATGTCTTCTGCCCAGTTTGTGACTGAAACCCGCGCGGTTGCTGTCTTGTTTACAATCATCAGCTGTAACAGTCAAGGCGTCTTGCTGTGTGGTAAGTTACTGACCATTTGCTTTCTTACATTACAATGCTGCCATTTGCAAAGATGCACGTATGTGCATAAACTCAGCGGAGCTCAGTTAGCTGGAATGACATCTTTCCTGAACAGCTTGACGGAAGCAAACAGTGCATGTTTTATTGCTTATTATAACGCCCTATAATCTGAATGCATTACACAATTACAGTAGATTTGCGTGTTTGTTCTTGCATTTCCACCACAAGTTAGGCGTGCAAGTGATGTAGCCGCTTAGCTGGGACGATGGCAAAGGCTCACGTTTTATTTATGTTTGGAGGCAATCTGCATGATTTCCATGTTGCCAGGAGTGGGAGCGAGAGCTCCATGCTGTCATCCACCATGAACACGGACGTGAAGAAACTGAAAGTGAATGAATTAAAAGAGGAGTTGCATAAACGCGGGATGGACACTCGAGGCCTCAAAGCCGATCTGGCGGATCGGTTGCAGGCTGTTTTGGAAACCGAACGGGAGGAGAGACCCCTGGGGTACCACAACCGCGAAGATGCCCTATATGAGGCTGAAGCAGGTACTGGAGTTTGCATTAATCATTTGATGTATTTACAATGGCATCATGACTGTATGATAATATAGTGATGCATTTAATATCTAATTGTTATTGCCTTTCTGTGACAGGTGTTGAAAAGGCTGGTTATGATGAGTCTGACACAGGACAGAGGGCTGGTGAGAGAGACGGCTCTAATATGGACTCAGATTTTTCTGAATCAAAAACTGTGGCGGTACAACAGCAAGCAAAAGTTGAGACGGAACATCTCCCAATCTACAGTGATGGTAATTTGGCAAAAATGGCATTACTTTTTGCAAAAATACCTCTAAAATGTGAAGGCACAAACTCAACGGAATGATTTACCATACAGTTTTCAATATTAAATTCTGTTCACACAGAGGGTTTTTTGTATAATTGGATTACACTTGGGCCTTGGAAGTGAAAATATCATTCATTTTTCTTCAACGGGAAAAACATTTACACATACAAGTTACAATTCTTTGAGGGCAAATCTACTATATTAAGTTGTGAACAGCTCTGAGTAGAATTTGAACTCTCATCCAAACAATCACAGTAATTTGGGCCTAACTGGAACATGGTATCATAGTAATTTTAACAGTTATATATTATAAAATATATGTATATACTTACAGACTTAGTAGGTATATACTATGTAAGTATATAGTATCTTATTGACTCTAATATGTTGTGCATTAAGGTGCCACCATAATGCTAAAAAGCTACTCTGTCAGAAACGTTTTGACAACTAATTCTCTGTACAGAATGATTGTCAATTTGCAATTTGCGTAACACTGATTGTCTCACAGAACATGAAGTGGGGCCGGCTGAGGTAAAAACTGAGGATGAGGTAGAGGCAGAGCATCAGAAGAAGTGGCGATATGAACGTGAAGGTGAATGGGAGGAGCTGGAGAGCCAGCAGACGGAGTACAAGACTGAACTGGACGCACACACACGCTACGGCCACAAGAGGCGCTATGATGAACGCCATACGTATGGGTACTACGAACACAGTGAAGGCAAGAGGTACAGTTTCCTTAAAATGCATGTCTAGCCTTATATAGATATGTAACATAAGTATCATGAGTTTATGTAGACTAATAAGGCATTTTCTGTAAGATTTAAACTTTTTTTCTGTGTTTGATGATAGGGCTCGTTCACCACAGCCTCCTGCAGAAGAGGAAGAGGAAGACTTTGATGAAACGTTGGTGGTCATCGACACTTGTGCGTGAGGACGTGTTTTGTCATTTTAAAATTAAATGGAGTTTAATAGTGAGGAGTTGTCTTAATGAATTCCCCCCATAAATCTCAACAGATAATTGTGACCTACACTTCAAAGTTTCCAGAGACCGGTGTAGTGGCTACCCTCTGACAATTGAGAGTTTTGCTTACCTGTGGTCAGGAGCACGAGTCACATATGGTGTAAACAAAGGACGTGTTTGCTTTGAGATGAAGGTATTGTATGTAGTTTCTCTGTAGTTCATTTACAAATCAGCACAATTTGTTTACACAATAATCAATGATGGGTGAACCATTTTTTTTCAACAGCTTTGGTTTTCGTTTTAAGATGTTTAAATTCTTGTGTATGTTTTGGTTTATGCCACCAGATTATGGAGGAGATCTCAGTGAAACATCTTCCCACCAGCGAGCCTGACCCTCATGTGGTGAGAGTCGGGTGGTCACTGGACTCCTGTAGCACACAGCTTGGTGAGGGAACTCACACACAGACCACAATGGGTTGTTGTAGAATTTATTGTTATGGGTTTTTATATATAGAATTGGCTCATTTCAGGAGAAGAGGCATTTTCTTATGGCTATGGAGGAACGGGCAAGAAGTCTACAAGTTGCAAATTTGAAGATTACGGAGAGAAATTTGGTGAAAACGATGTCATTGGGTGTTATATTGTAAGTTTTGTTTTTTATTAATTGTAGATAAATAAAGTTTTTTTTTATACTGTGGTCTCATTTGTGTCTCTTGCAGGATTTTGACAGTCATGAGCAGGTGGAGTTGAGTTTCTCAAAGAATGGAAAATGGCTCGATGTGGCATTCCGGATATCCAAGGAAGAGCTGGCAGGCCGGGCTCTGTTTCCTCATGTCCTGGTTAAGAACTGTGCTGTTGAGTTTCACTTTGGCCAGTGGAAAGAGCCTTTCTTTCCTTGTCAAGAAGGTTATACATTCATCCAGGCTGTCCAAACAGAGGACCGGGTCAGAGGAACTGTTGGTCCTGCAAGCAAAGCTGACTGTGAGGCAAGTTCTCCCAGCTAGCTAGTTAACTCTTAATATTGATGTTTCACTTTTCAAGAGATCAAATGTGAAAGTGAGTTTTACATACAACCTCTAAAGGTGTTTCATGTAGAGAACATCACTGTGGTTCTGCTTTCTAGATCCTGATGATGGTTGGTCTACCTGCTTGTGGAAAAACCACTTGGGCCGCTAAATATGCTGAGACAAACCCAGAGAAGAAGTATAACATCCTGGGCACCAACGCCATCATGGAGAAAATGAAGGTATGAGTAACAAGTGAGAATGTACTTAATAGTTCACATATGAGGAGAGGAGATTATTTATGATTTCATAGTGTAATTCTTGCCTTAGGGGAAGTAAATTTTTAGAGCAATTTTTAGGGCAAATAAAAATACTATTAGTGTAGGAATTGGGCCACTTAAAAAAACTTAAGGGTCTACTAAAAATCTATCTATCCATCTATCTATCCATCCATCCATCCATCCATCCATATACATGTATGTCTAGTTTTTATTTTATATAGTATAATATATCTAAAGTAGTAAAAGTCTGATTTTGGCATTATATATTTAACAGTGCAGGACTCCTTCAAAGGTTACTGTGCGTTTCTTCATTCGCCATCTGTTTGACCATCCCAACACCAACTGTGATATGTGCACTTGAACATTTCTGTGGATATTTACCAGAAGTTGATGATGACCTGCACTGATTTTCGTCACTGATTTCACAGCTCGTTGGGTGCAGATGGCCTGACAGGAGGAACGCAGGTTTTTTATGTCAGAACAAGAGAAACAACAGCGATAGTGGATCTGATCCCAATCTCAGTTTATGGAGTTTATAACTTCATAGAGTACTTTAAGATAAATCTAATTGTAGAATGCAATGAGTTTCAACAGAAGTGTACTATACTTCTAAGGGTATCTGTACACAGCCGGTACAAGATGATTAAGCTAAACTGATTGCATTTGGATTGCTAGATGTCACATTTTTATGCCAGAAGGTATTAATCATATTTTATTTCAATTGAATTGTAATTCTCAGCATAGCCAATGCAGGACTTTAACTTAGTGGTAAAGGGTGTAAATAATCTCTTGATAAGTTCTGTAGACATACGTTAGCATGCGGTTTTGGTCGCAAGTAGAACTAACTCTGTAAATTAGCTCTGCAGGTATTGTAAGTTTGCATTACAGAACTCAGATATACATATTATTAATCCTCATGTGTGTTCAAACCTATAAGAGACATTTTGAAAAATGTTCATGTTTTCTTCGGTCTTAGGTGATGGGATTGCGTCGCCAGCGAAACTATGCCGGTCGCTGGGACATGCTGATTCAACAGGCCACTCAGTGTCTGAACCGACTGATCCAGATTGCTGCTCGCAAAAAACGAAACTACATCCTTGATCAGGTATTGCAGACACCTTCCCATGATTCTTTGCACAGACATAATAAGCGCTGATGTTCTAATGTGTGATTTATTTATCTTTCAGGAGCCCATTATAAAACAAAGTAGAAACAGAATTTGATTAACAGATTAATGTACTGGTTTCTTGCTATATTTAAAATGTCTTGAAACTAATTGATGTAAATTACTTTATGTAAACAGCTAGCATTTTAATTGTCTTGCATACCAAAGTTTTTAACAATGTTTCCATAACATTTCCATGAAGTAACCAAAATGCTAAAAACAGTATTTTGAGTTTTAGGGACCTTTAGTTTTTTAGATATTGTTTTAACATTATTGCTAACGTTCTGAGAATGTCTTTACAGCAACTGTCTTTACAGGTTTTTTACAGAGTTGATTTTACAGTGTAAAAGTTAAAAGTCAAAGCGCAAAAAAACAATAATAAAAAGCTTCTACTTCTTTCCTGTCACTATTGCTAGACAAATGTATATGGATCAGCGCAGAGGCGAAAAATGCGTCCCTTTGAAGGGTTTCAACGCAAGGCTATTGTCATTTGTCCCACGGATGAGGAGTTAAAAGAACGAGCGTTTAAGCAAACTCATGAGGAAGGGAAGGATGTGCCCGATCATGCTGTTTTAGAAATGAAAGGTAGGAGTGAAAACAAACAGAAAAAAAGATACATTTTTCATTTATCTGTATAGACATACCTATTACCTCATCATTAAAAATGGTGTAATCTCTTTGCCCTCTGTCCTGAATTTGATCGAATGCCCCACAACTGTTTCTGTAAAGGATAGTTCTTACAAAGATCTAAATCATGTCATCTTTTACTTTTTCATGAGTTAAACATGGCTGTCCCTGGTCCCCACTGTTATTGTTTGGTAAATAACAGCTTGGAAATCTCCTTTTGTATTTACAGAAAGCCATATATGTTTAGACAGAATGTTTGTTATTAAACGATCCTTTGAATGAAACCGAACACTGCAAACCAAGCAATATGTTATACGTTCAAAAACTTGACTACAAAACAACATCGCAAAAATAACAATGGCTGTAATAGCTAGCAGGACACTATTACCGTCAAACACAATGTTTAATAAATAACATTTGTTCATAAGTGCCAGTTAAAAGTTTGTGTTTTATTGATGAAGCAATTGGTTTGCAGTGCTATAAATGTTGTTGTTGTGTCTCATCTTGACATTTTGCTATCGTCCACATATGTGTGTTCTGTCTGCTAGCAGTTATAATTTCCTGTCAGAATTAAGAGGGTTATTTTTGTCTTGTGGTGTGACCTCTCCTCTCTCTTTCTCCATCATCTCGGTGGCTCTGAAGCCAACTTTGTGTTGCCAGAGGCTGGAGAATTTCTGGATGATGTGATCTTCATCGAGCTCCAGCGAGAAGAGGCTGAGAAGCTGGTGAAACAGTATAATGAGGAGGGCCGGAGGGCTGGACCTCCACCTGAGAAACGCTTCGATAACTCTGGCTTCCGAAGTCGCGGCTACCAGCGTTATGAGAACTATGGAGGATCAAGAGGAGGGTATCAAAACCGAGGAGGACCAGGAGGAGGTCACAGGGGAGGTGAATTGATAATATAGCAAATTATTAATAAAATAAAATGTTAGAATTATTAATAAATAAACTTATTTACCAACAATCAGGGTTCGTTTATCACATGAAACGTTCTCTAAAAGTTCTTTTAGTTATCTCAAAGTTAAAAATGTTAAAAATTGTGTTCCTACAGTAACATTAGCACAATGTTTCTTAACATTTAATATAATGTCATAATTGTTGTTTTTAAGTAGTTAGTGGGATGTCTTTGAGCATTTCTAGATTCTTCATAATAATGTTTTTGTTGCTTAATGTAAATGTTACAGAAACTTTCTTCCAACATAAAAGGATAGGATAGGCTAGGCTAGCAGTTTTTCCACCTTATATACTTATTTATGCATGTTTTTGTCAGGTTATTATCAGGGTGGCTACAGTCAGAACCGCTGGGGAGGTCATTACAGAGACAGCGGTTCAGGAAGCAGAGACGGACACAACAGCAGCCAGCAGTCCGGTGGAAACTACAGTAACAACCGCTATGGCTCCTACAGCAAAGAGGGACATAGCCAGGTAAACACTACACATTGTCAGGATTTAAACAGATTGCATATGTCAGACAAATATATGTAGCTTCTGGTTTTTACTTTCATTTTGAAGAATTATCATCAGGGATACAATCAAGGCTACAACCAGGGCAACTATGGCCACAGTAACTACAACCAAGGCTTCAACTATGACAACTACAGTCAGTATCCAAGTTATGGGCAGGGTTACAATGACAATCAAGGTTCTGGACAATCATATAACCAACAGAACTACAATCAGCAGTATCAACAGGTGAGTTTAAGGGCTTATGGGAGTGGTATTTAAAGCCACTTTCATAAATTGAGTGTTTTGTTTTTAACAATACCTGTGAAAAGAACTATGAGTTAATTTTTATCTCAAAGCAAACCAAACTGAACCATGGTTCCAGAACTATGATATAAATCAAACTGTGGCATTGGTATATCATTACACCCCAATTACACTGTAGATCAGAATATTGAAAATATTAAGGGCCCACAAGGAACTTATGAAAAAGCAATGTGTAGAATTCTTGCTGTTTCTTTTGTTTGTTTAGTATGCCCAGCAGTGGCAGCAGTACTATGAGAATCAGAACCAGTGGAACCAGTACTACAGTCAGTATGGGAGCTACTCTGGACAGCAGGACAGCCACAGTTCACATGGACCTCAGAGTTCACAGTGAGGCTCAAACACTCCAACAGTATCCTCTGTGTAATCAAACACACACCATAATACTGTACTTACTCCAATGTATCAGTCCCTTTAAAAATCATCAGTTCAGTCGTTCACTCTTTCATACTGTAGGGAGTTATTTACACACATTTTTTAATTAAGATGTAGCATTGACAGTTATGTTGGATGATGTCGCTAGTTGTTTTTAAATGGAAAACATGCAATCAGGTTTAATAGTACATTTGTATAGTAGCAAATGCATCATTGAATCAGTGGAAATGATAAGGAATTAGACGCCACTGAGGAACTGTATTGTATATATGAAAGGTAACATTGTTTGAATGTTCTGGTAGTACCACAAATGGCCTGCAGGTGTAGAATGTGTAAGATAAACTGTTATTATTGTTACACAGATTTAGTTAAAGTTTACAAACTCAGTTTAATTGTTGGAATGTATATGTCTTTAATATGTGAAAATGATTATTTAACGTGACAGTTAAAGCATGTTTTTTTTGCTGGTATTTTGTTTATCCTGTTTTGTTTAAACTGTGGTTGTCCGATGCTTGATATACTCTTTGACCATCGCAAACACTAGTACAATGGGAGAGTTTTGGTTGTTATTGTAAATTTAGATGTTTAATTCTACCTATATTATAAAAAATGTTATTTTATTTTAAGGATGTTGATTCATCTGGCTGATAATGTACTGCCTTTATTTTAACTGCCTTTATTTTAACTGCTCAGTTGATACTTGATGTTATTTATGGACATTATTTGTTCCAATACATTTTTGGTTTAAGAATTAATTCATGGCTGTGCAGATAATGGTCTTGTCAGAGCTAGAAACATGTCACAATACATCCAAATTCATTTCATTTAATTTAATTAATACCAACTCTTGGAATTGAATTAAACCAGTATTTATTCTTTTGAGATGCAAAACACCTCTATGGTTTTTCTTTATTCTTTTAAAATCACATCAGACAGTGCTTTATTATGGAAAACGCTTCAGATTTATCAATCAATAAATACAAATCTATAGCCTAAATTCAAGATTTAGTAAAACAGACATTCAAGTTGGAGATGACAAAAGATCTATTAGACATGATATTAGCAAAAACATTTTAAATGGGTACCCACAATGTTCACGGATCCCCTCATGCCCCCTCTCCTTTTATTAGTGCTGATGGTCTGATACATTGAATGTGTCCAAACAGGTTAAGTGCACTATTCTCATACAGGTTTCACATTTTCAGTTCATAGAAATAAAATAGATTGTGATCGTGTTGAATTGTGACAGGACTGTTGTTGGTCATAACCAGTTATGTAAGACCCATTGTGTCCTACTTTCAGTGATTTGTCCGTTGCATAAGGCACAGTGATGCATTATGGGTATTATGTTAGCACCAAAATCATGCGTCCCTTGACAGTGGAGATACATTCTTGCTGTTTGAATAAACAACACTGTTTGACATTATAAATATTTTCCACCAGGATGAAGATTAAGACCACAGTTTTGTACTCGGACAGTTCTTGCAGAAAGCTCCTCTGCTTTATGATTAAAGGCAAGAAAGTCTGTTAGTCTTGCACAAAGACGAGTGGTAGTGAGATCGGAGACATACAGTTGCGGTCCACCTTTGGGTTCCTGTGTAGACTTGAGGTCCATTCATGTGGTCACTGGCAGTTGATGCTGGTGCATAGAGAGTTTATATCCTCAAGTTCCATTGACAGGGTTTCAAACAACCCTTGAGGGTTCGGACCCTGTGTAATTCCTTAAATAAAATCACTTGCATTAGTCCTTCTGAGTAGAATTTCATCACATTTAATGAACACCATGAACAATCTTTTGAAGACAATCGAATAAGAAAGTTTGCAAGAAATATGAAGATGTTCCCTTCAATCTCTTCAAACAGTTCCTTTATGGTTATAGAGAAACATTGAAATCCAGTGGTAATATCAGTCTGTTTTAAAGGTGAGACACACACAAACACATGCCCACAGGCACAAACAAGTTCAGTCTGGTTCTCTTCGTTTATCTTTGTTCAGCTTCAGTTCTTCCATTTTCTCTTGTAGGGGAGAACTAGGGGCGGAGGAACCTCGCACCCTTGCCGGCAGAGTGGTGCACTGGGGTGAAGGCAGGTAGGTAATGTTAGTGAGAACCAAATTTAAGCTCCAAGACTTGTTTTTTGAGTGGCTATCCAGTCTCACCCCAAATTAGCTTTCTATGCAATACATTTTGAAAACGTCCACCTAATTTTCTGAGAAACATAGGAAATGCAGTAGAAACATCATATGCGCCATTGCAATACCTTTTCAAGAGGTGGATGTTTCTGATGTTGTAGACGCTCTTTCCGTTTTGACCTTGGCGTCCAACCTCCTGGGTCTGTCTGAGTGGACCTGTCTGATATTGTAGCTGCCTCTGCGTCACTGTCGGAGGAAGTTTGGCCTTTAGAGTGCTCAGATCCATTTCCATTAGGAAAGATGAATGCTTCTTCCTCTGAGCCTGATTAAAAATAAGAAAGGCCACAAAACTGGTTAATAGCCAATTAACCACCTGCCAACTTAAAGTGTTACCGCCATCATTTTACCAAGCTGAGTGCAGTAGGCTAATTATATTGTGCTATAGAATACTTGAATCTGATTGGTCAATTGTGGCATTTTATGTTCAGGTATTTCTGACTAATCAGTGTTGTTCAGGGTAATGCTGTACAATCACTTATCCAGCTAAAAAAATGTGATTCAAGCTCTGATCACCAGGCTTTAAATATATACTATAAAAATGACAAAAGTAAACTCACTCCAGCTGTTGCCCTTAGTGAGGACGCCTGATCCAGGGCCGGGGGTGCAGGGACATGAGCTACTGGACACTTGTAACCTTTTCATACATTCCATTCCCACAACATCCTTACAGTGCTTATGACAGTTCACGCCACAGTCTTCAAGAGACAAAAGCAACAGGGTTTAAGATGATGAATGGATGTCTGGTGTCTACTGATCCAAAGAAAATAGTTTGTTAGTAAGTTCTGACCTTTGCAGTGGTAGCCTTGCTTTTTGACACCCCATAACTAATGGAAAGCAAAAAAAAAAAATAGATGATGCACAAATACACAAATGTGCCCGACCCACAATGCACCAGTCCTGAGTTTAAACACTCACAAAGCCTCCACAGGTGTCACAGAACGTGGGCCTTTTGTATGTCGTCTCATGGAAGTTGTGCAGGTTGAGGCCTAGCTTGGCACACACTGACATCCCTCGCATGAAATAAGAAGTTATTTCTTCTCTACTGATTTCTCCTTCTCTAAAAAATAAAGTCCAAAGCATAGCGTGAGCTGAGGTTCAGACAGGAAGTGTAAATAGGTCTTTCATTGAATTGCTCCTCACCTGTCGCTCTGGTGTGTGCAGAAGTAGAAGGGGAAGTTTGCTGCAATCTTCTCAAAGTCCTCCAGAGAAATGTAGCCATCCATGTTCGCGTCATAGTTCTTCATGATGGACTGTAGGGGGCGACACAATCATTTTGATGTTTAAAGTGAGATCTTCAGGCCTGAAATCAGACTGTGACTTTTGGTTGTGAAGAGTTTACACTATATTAGGGAAGTGAAAGTGGACGGCCAGGAACTAACCATCACAGTGTGACATTCAGAAACTATCCCTAACAGTAGGAATGAACATATGTTCTTCACTTACGTCCACCATCTGCTTAACGTGTTTGGAGATGGTTGCAGGGTCCAGGCGTGGAGTCATTCCTGAGCCCCACTCTGCCACCACGGGGGGCTTCACTGGAGCTACGGGCTAAAGAAAAGACAGTTGTGGAGAAGGAATGTGAACAAAAAAAAGTGTGAGACCTAACAGTTTTGTTTTGACACACAACAGCAACTTTTCATCTCAGAAGATCAGCAACGGTAGATTGTTGCTGCAAAAACTGTGTACATGTCAACCTGGTTTTCTTGCAATACATGCAAATGCTGTCACAGGCAGAGGATTTATAGGAAAGAATCAAAAAAGCGTGTACGTAACAACACCCACACGAGGGATGGCGAGAGCGATAGCACTGTGCATCTTTTTTGTGGTTTTCTTTGAAGTGTGTTTGCACAAAGAGGAGTGCACTGTGCTCAGTACCCACACATTAACACGGGATACTCCCTGTCTATAAACAGGTCACATACGAGGTCATGCTGTTTGTTATGAAATGTGACAAAATCGTAAATATGTCACCAACTTCCACAAAATCAGTGTCTGCTCTGCCTATTAGCCAGCCTATGCTATTAGGTTGCATATGTATCTTAAGATATAACTTAATTTCTGAGTAACAATGGAACAAAAAAATACAGGCACCAAATTTAGCATCTGCAATGTTAATTTTAGACCGTATTTGTATATTTTTGTGCTGCCACAATGCTAGGGTGTTGCTATGTGGTTTCTTAAGTGGATGTTGTTTTGTGTTTTTTTAGCATGTTACTTGCTAGTTAATTCAGCCATTTTATCATCCACTCAGTCAAACTGTAAATCCAGTTGTTATTTACAGTTATTAGTTATACAGTAAAATATTAACACATCTCTTCATAACATGCCGCAATTACTCACGTCAGTAACACAAATGGCACAAAAAAGCTACACCCTGAATAATAACTGTAGGGTCAGAGGTGTGATCAGATGACTGAGTGTTGAAGGGCCTCACCTGAATTTTGGGGTTTTTGGGTTCCTTGGCGTAGGAGAGTTGGTATATCTCATCCTCTGTGTAACACAGGTCCAGCGAGAGCTGTGGGCAAGGTGGGGCAGAACCGTTACACATCAGTGAACACCCAGTGTTTGTAATCCACATCTCAGTATCACACACAAACAGCCAAGAAGAACCACAAAAACGACTGTTGAGTGACATTTTAAAAAAATACACATAAACAGCTCTGTGGAAATAAATAAAGGCATGTTTACATGTTTCTAAATGTGCTCACTTTCCTAACTGATCATTCCTTGTACTGCTGGGGGCTCAAGTATTCACAATATGCAAGGCAAAATAAACACTTCTGAGAAGAGCTATTTTCCAGTAAAAATGGTCTTGGTTCCCCTCAAAAACAAATCACTCCCACACTAGCGCTTTGATGCTAACTCACCGTTAGCAGGTGCAGTAGGTCTTTGTTGGCCTCAAAGGGTGGCGTGCAGTCATGGATGGTCAGCAAGTCACTAATGTTGCTGTATAAATGCTGCAGTTTACCCAGGTTGATCTTATCTTCCTCCAGATAGTCCGGAAGCGCCTCATTGAGTGAGATCAGATCTTTGAGATGAACGCCCAAGATAGGCACCTTGAATCCAGTGCACTCGCTGTACACCCGCCTGTAGTTGGAATAGTTGCTGTAGGATGACAGCAGCTCTGTGAGCTCACTGAGAGTCTGCATGAGAGAAACGTGTATTGAGACAGAGCCTTTAGTCTTCTTAAGCATTCATCATGTTCTTTGATATTTTTCTTTAACTGTGTGCAAAGATTCTATACAGTTGTTTCTAAGTAATCAAAGCAGGACTGTTCAAGGGCTAAAAGTCAAGATAACAATTTTAGGTTGTAAGAATGTTCCCCTAACGTTTCCATTAAGTAACAAAAATGTCAACTTTGTCTCATAACTTTATTTTGAAAGTTGTAGGAACAACCAGTTTCTTTGGTTATATTTTCAAGACTTTTTAACACTCAATTAATTCTTAAGAATAATTTACTATATATACATATGATATTATGTTAATATGATTTAATATTATGTTAATATGAAACATTCTACTTAATTTACACTATTTTAAAAACTTTAAAATAATGAAAACATTAGCCAACATTCTGAGAACGTTCTCTGTTATTTGGGTCATGCTTAAAAATGGCTCAAAGATCACATGCAGACTCTTGGGTAACCCATTTTCAAGCTCAGACTGACCTTTGTGACATCAGAGGACAGCAGGCTGGCCGTGTCTTTGAGGCGAGAAATTGAACTATGACACAGACCTCCTATAACAGCCATCAGAGTGTTGAAATTCTGCAGTGATCTCAGCTTCTACAAACACATTGATGCAGACTTTCAAACATCAGTGAATTACAACTTTTACAATTAATTTGTGAATTACAAAATTCTTTTGAAAGCACATTTTGTTGGCAGCGCTGGGCTGTCTACATCCTCTTTCTTGTAAAATAGCACTTAAGGACACAAGTTATGTAACAATTCAGGATCATTTCCCAATACAGGAACATAAGTTTGATGGCACGCTTATATTACAATATCACCTCATATGACGCATTTGCTTGTTTCCTAGGTGTTTTCTTCTTAATTGTTGGTGCAATTATGTTAATGTGGTTTTATCCAGAGCGGTATGTGAAGCACATATTACACAATCATTTCCTATGAACAAATGTATTGCGTGTTAGCTGTGACCAGGACGTTCTCAAAGTGAGTTGCTGCATTGGCATATCCTGAAAAAAGGTTATCGTCCCGATGTGATACATTTCTAAATAATTAAAGCTTTGTAATGATGAGAAAGACTCGTACTGCTAATGTCATGATATGAGGTGTTTTACAATGAGTCAGACTTCTAGAGCAGATATCACAAGGGTAAACTCAGAAATGAATTGCCGCAGGGTCTGTGTGAAACCACATATTTTGTCATGCTAGGGCCTTTGCTTTTTACGTCAGTCTCTTGATGGAAAGTTACTATAACGTTGAACCAGATCAGAGCTTTGACATTAAAACACTTACTGTTATCATATTATGAGATTCACAATAGTGCACAAACTCCACTTTTTGAGGGTGCATATTATTCCACTGTTATATCCATAGACACAGCTCTTTAATGAAGTTTTATAACTCGAACTGACTTCATTATCATTAGCATTTGTTTGAGACTGGTAGTTGTTAAGCTTTGTTGTTGCCATGGGAACAGTGGCATCCCTGATCGGTGGGTTTCTTGTTAGGATTATACTTTTTAGAAAATTTGCCTCATGAAACACATTGCTTAGACAAAGTAGGAGAGCAATTGTAATGTTATGGGAAAAGTCAATAATCTTTAATTAATAAGTCAATTAATCTAAGTCACTATTTTAACCATTATTTTAAAATGTAAAGCTTATAATTATTTGGTAATTTGGTCTGTTTTAAGGCATGTAAATTTCATTGTTAAAATGAAATTTCTCTATGGACAATTTATTATTGTTGTTCCAAAATTTGACTCCCTGTGAGATTTTGACCCCCTTGCTTCTTATTGGTTCTTACACTGGGGAGGCTACCTGACTGGTCCTCGCCCAGCAAATAAAAAAATCCTAATTCTAAACATAGCAGAGAGAAACAGAAAAGTTTTTATATCACAGAGTTACTTTGATACGTCATTGTTGTGCTTTGTTACAGGTGTGTGTTTGGAATTACCTGTGCTACATGAATGAACTTGGTGAAGACTTCAGCTCGCTGTTGTGGGGTGTGTTTGTTGAGGATCATGAGCTGGACCCACTGTGAGACTCCGTTGCAGAGCATGACTGAACGCTCAAGGGCCGGATTATGCCTCACTGAGCCGTGCACCACGTAACTGCGGTAGTCCAGAAACTAAAGCGACACACAAACAAACAGAAGTTCAGGTAAAATCTAGTTGTGACAAGCAGTCACGAATTTGATCATCCAGATATAATGATACGCTGATACGAACAAACATGTTCAGGTATGAGTACAACGGGTGTGACGTCGTCTGATTCATTCGTAAAGTAGTAAAAAAAGTACGTTTGTACCAGTACAAGCTTGTTCTGTCAGACATTGTTCTGTGTACCAAAACCTGTTTTTGATTGGACCAGATTGGACTAAATTTGTTTTTCATAGGCATATTTTGTGATTTTTATCTCCCCCCTTTTTTAACTATCAGTTTTTTTTAATTACCTACTGTTTTTTAGCTAACTCAGCAGAGATTTACTGCTGATAAAGATTTTCACAACGTGTGTTCAAAACGCAATCTTGGGTTTTGATCTACGTTCACTAAAGCAGAAATTTATACCAACACACATTTTCTGACTGCTGCACTCATAGCAAAATGAGATTATTTTTAGCAAGGTTTTATAATAATAATAAGGTATGTGTGATGCTCGCAGATAAAAACAGGAATATCCTAGTCGCTCATTTTAATAGGTTAAATCAAACAGGTCGATTTTAGTTGATATTTAAAGCTACAAACAGTATCTTGTTTCTTCTGCATCATTTAATGGGTGGGTTTAATTGAAACAGAGCATTTGATGTAAATGGCTTACTGAGACATTGCAGAAGTTTTTGAACTCCAGGTAGCTGAGATGTTCAGCCATTTCATCTGGCTCCATGTGGTCAAACAGCAGTGAAACTTTCCTTTTCTTCACTGACGGAGAGGCAGTCTGAGAAACATTCACTGGAGGATTACTGACGGACAGAAAGAGACCAAACGCATCATCACTAATCAGACAACAATACAGACGCCTCTCACTTCTCATTGGCTAATGATTTAAAGTTCTCTCAAAATTATCAAAAATGGTTTTGCAGTAACAGTTGAATATTTTTTTAAATTAATATTTAGGAATGTTTTTTAAATATTCTAAATATCAAAAGCATTCGTAAGTAGTTGGTGGAATGTTTTAAAAACGTTACATTATTAGCAAATAAACATTCCTAGAAGTTTAAAAATAAGATTTTTTAAACTTTTTGTTACTTAAGAAACGTTAAGGAAATGTTTTTACAGCCTTAAACTGTTAGCTGGGTAGTATTTGTCATGTGAAGTTTATCAATGCCAATAAAGTACTTGTACTTACATGTAGGGTGTATTGAAGAGCTGGTAGTGTGAATCCTTTCCCTCGACCGTGACCAGAGCCCAGAGATCTCCCATCACATCTTCTAACAGAGGGTCCATCTCAAACATCAGCCGATACTGATTGATCCACTGCCTGCAGTACAACCCAGGTGAGCAACAATTCATTCTCCATTTATTCAGTCACCTTTAACTGTTGATACATGTGAATGCTGCGATTCCACCAACCTAATAAAATGGCAGATTTGTGGGCGTCTCTGACTCCTCTTTTCAGCAGGACAATCCTTATATGTTATCATAAGTTAAGGAGGAACCACAGAAATGTGAGACTACCTACTTTTACACTTAGTGAAAATAATCCTCTTCTAATAAACAGGCTAAAGTAAAATAGGACTGATCTTGTTTCTTTGTCAATGGGATTAAAAAACATTTAAGGATTAATGTCCAAACCTGAGAATATTCTATGTGTGTTAGACTCTCAGCTGTTCTGGGATCAGTTTTATACTCTATTTGGGTGCTAAGTAGGGCGAGAAGAAACATGTACACAAGTGCAGTGAAGTTTGAATAAGGATATAGAGAAAGCAACTTATGGGCAAAGATTTGTGACGGTACGACCCAGTTATGCATCATCAGGGTCATATGAACAAGCTGCGCTCCTCTGATCAGCTTTCCATCTGAGTCTGCAAACAAACATGTTCATAATGAGATTTCTGAATAAGTGAGAATGGCTTTATGTAAATGTAACAATAGTGTGATCTGAGAGAATTGTATTATGTTGGACTGTAATTGTGCATCTGTCCTCAACAAGTTACGTGATTTGAGGTATCATTCATGTTCACGACTCAAACCATGTCAAATTATTTATCATTTATATATATTAAATTAATAACAATAATGATAATACATATTTTTTAATTTGTTTACATTTTGAACTACTGAAGGCACATGGGGGCGGGACAGAACGTGACTGAGAGAGAGAGAGAGAGAGAGAGAGAGAGAGCAGTCCTGCAAGACTGTGGCACAATCAGGCTTTGTCTCATTAGCATAAAGGGACAAACAAATTCCCAGGCCCTGAATGCTAGTAAACCAAAAGATTTCTCTCTCTCTGTCCCACTGTTTCTCTTTCTCTCTCTTCCTCTCTCCCTCTTTAACAGTGTCTGTCTCTCACACTTCTCTGCAAACTTATATAATCTGTCTGTTCTTTGTTTGTGATGTGAGCTGTACTGCTTTTTACCTTTAGGGCTGACATTGATAGACAAGGATAAAGAAGAGAGAGAAACAGATGGACTGATAGAAGGAGGTGAGCAGCACACTGACCAAAGCAGTGAAGGCAGCGAACGATGAGTTCATCCAGGCTGGCAGCGCGGAACGAAGGGTGAGCTGCTGGGCTCTGCAAAGCCCGGCTGATCTCCTGAGGACTGGGACATGTCATTCTCCTCTGCACAGGTCTTCTGGATTTTCCCTCCTGACGGGACTTCCTACTGCTGGAGGCAGGAAGACACACAGGGAAAAAATTCCGGTATCTTTCGATTAACCAATCAAGCCTCAATAATGTGCAGTTGGTACATTCAAATAACATGCTAATATGAGACCAACAGTACAATCAAACAGCTATGAATCCTTAACAGACCTGATAACTCACAATTATGCAAATGCATCTTACAAACACAAAGTACCATGGCAACAGTCAGTTTACAGAACAAACAGACTGTTGGCCACACGTAGGCCCACAGGGCTTTCACACAAATTAGCATCTTGCTACATCAAATGTGTTTATGTATTATTAAAGTTGTGGACCAGAGATGTGGGTTTTACCATAAGTGGCATCTGCTAAGGCCAAAGCCTCAGTATTAAACTTTAGCCCACATCATTTGTACTTGAATGAATGATGTCTCTGATCACTCTAATGGTTGAAGAATTGATTGTCCTTAGTAAACAGATTCTCTTATGGTGGATGTTAAAGCTGTTGTTTTAAAAATCCAAGGCTATAGACTGTGTATATATATATATATATATATATAAAGGAATATCACTGAGACTTTCATTTGGACCAGTTAGCAACCACATAGAAACACCCTCTGATAGAAACACTGCATAGCAACACCCTGGTAACCACCCTCAGCACCTTGAAACGTTAATGTTTTTTGCATTGAATCTATTTAATGATGATTAGAATCTACACTTGAGACTAATAAATGAGTTTAGTCTGCAACAAAGCCTGGTCAGATGTACATGAATGTGCTCTGCATGTCCTACTGGTAGATCTGGTATGTTTATGTTTCTGCGTAAGGTTGTGTATGTGTTGATATCTGCTACTTTGCTGTGTGCAGTGCTTGTTGTTTGTGCTCATGTTCCATGGCCTACCGTTAACAGAGAACAGTTGATGTCAATATTCAATGCTTTCAATGTCAATTTCACAGGAAGAGAAAACGTATGAAAAAGAAGATAACCATCTCTCTGTCTTTCATTTTTTTCTCACCCTTCTTCATTTACAGACAAAAACAACAACATTACGGTGTTGTTTATAAAACACAAAATAATTGAAAATCGAGCCATTATAAAATGGAGAGATGTCAATCTATGACTTGAATTGAGGTTGAATTGTTGGTCTGACAGAATCAGCAAAAATGACTGTGGTCTGTGACTGCAGTGACAAGAACAGGAAGCTGGCTGTGACTACAGAGAAGTAGCAATAAGTTCTTAGAATGACCAAACCCTCTCAACCTTCTCAACCTTCCTCAACCTTCCTCCTAGATCAGTGTCCATGTCGACAAGTGCTTTTTCAATTCTCTCTTTGTGCTTGTTTACCTTCAGCCCCGCTAACATGGAGCATTCAGAGAACGTTGTCTACCATTCTCTAAACGTTATTGCAGTAATGTTAGTTAAACATTGCAGTAATGTTAGCTAAACATTTTTGAACGTTATATAACGACATCAAAAAACATTATGATGTTCATAATAATTAGTGGAATGTTACAGAATTTTAAAAATGCTAGAACAATGCTCTTATAAGCAAAGAACAACGTTAATATAATGTTATGGATACCTAGCTGGGATACCTAAGTAAGCGAACGTAAACCTACAAGTCCAGCCACTAAGTGTGTCCAGGCACACTTAGCCTTAATTTTTTACCACTACCTTTGCTATTTATACATTTGTAGGGCTTATAAATTCATCCCGTTTCCTTGTCTTTTCTGCCAGAGCAAATATTAGACATGACTAATATGCAAATTCTCCATCATATTTTCACCTCTCTCTGAGCAATATTTGCATCAACCTGCTTTACAGCTGATGACAATGGACAATACACACTGTGCAATTCTCTCAGGTCTGAAAAATACATGCACACACACTTACATATACAGTGTCATAAATGCAGACTCGCACGTATACAAATAAGGAAAAATGCACAGGGTTTTTTGTAAACAGGTCTATGCAAAGGTAAAAGCTGGGGGTGAGACCTAGCAATACCATAATGTATCAGTATCGTCACAATATTAATGCTAATATTTAGCATGTAGATGCACTAGTTTGACACTGAGATTTGTCCAGCCTTTTGCTGGATTTATGTCAGACTTTTCAGACTATTTCTGAACACTGGTTAAAAGAAAGATGTAACTCAAAGTTTCAGTGCTTGCCATAAGAATATCCATTCAGCGTTGTTTGTTTTAACCTGCTGAAATACTATATGAGAATGTTTTAAGCAGTATCAGTTTGATAGGTTTGCATACACACATCTAGTATTATAATCCGCTGATATAATTTGCAATCACACTGTGTGTGAGTGTTTGGGCCTGCGCAGCACCTACTCTCTCACTTTCTCTTCCTCTCCTTCTGCACCCTTTGCACTATTCATGTCATTCAGAAAACAACTTCTCCTTTCTTTTTGGAAATCCCCCCCCCCCCGATCTCCCCTCACCCCTTCCCTACCACAGTAGCCAGTGTTTTACTCCCAGTTCCTGGCTACATCTCCAGCTAGTTTACCCGACCCCCAACCCTCTCCCGCCTGCTCTCTCCTAACACACACACACGTGCAAATTCCTCCTTTTCTCCTGTTAATTGATTAATTGATGCCAGTGCCCTTTGATGGCTTTGTTTGTATTATCCCGTTTCTCTCAGTCTAACTCCAGCTTCTCCATCACTGCTGCTATCATCATAGTAACCTGTAGATATTGTGGATAACTTTAACATCAACATAGCTTTGACTAAGAGATTCTCACAAACACTAATGCCTAACGCTCATTAAATCAGTATTACATATAGATTTGCTTGCAAAGCCTTTTTGAAATTAGACTAATGCTGATAGCATCAACCTTAGCCACTGCTAAATCTCTCATTTCCAAGCAATCAGATAAGACCTTAGCAATAACATGTACAGATGACCCCAAAAAGCTCCTTCAAAATATGTATTGCTAGTTATGTACTTATGAAGCACCGCCTGTATCAATTAGAAAAATCTGATTCCATAAGTATCAAGCGTTAATTTACAGATTAAGGTTTTACATGTATTGACACTGACCATGTTTGTTCAACAACAACCAGCACTTTACCTCTTATGTATTGTAAACACACACAGAGCGAACATACCTCTATCCTCTACAGGTCACAGACACTTCAGAACATACATGTGTGACTCCGTACAGCCCTGCACATCCAAACTTTCTCCTGGAGGCTCACATTGGGGAATGTGCAGTAACGTTTTGTTAGTGACGAGCCTGTCTTGTCACAGAGAACTGAAACTTGAACAGTTCCATAGAAGTAGAAGAGAAACCACAGTCTTGTCAAATAACCACAGCCATCACTCTGCAGTTCACTTGCAAAACGAGGCACCAGAAAACGTATTAAACCTAAACTAAACTCAGTGATAGGAGAAGATACAGCTGTTTTTATTAATGTATGGAACATGTGAAGTGACCTTAAAGAGTGAAGAACTGTCAAAGAACAACAGAATGGATGGAGGGTCGTGTTCGTAAGAGCGGTACCTTTTTGACTCCTTGCGATTCATGGTGTTGGGTCTTCTCCCCTGATGTCCCGTTCTGTCCCTCTTGATCCACAAGAGTGGGTTTTAGGTCTTTTATTGTCCCATCAGACAGCTTGTAGTTTCTCTCCTCCGCACCAGACGCACAGAGGTGGTAAGTGACTTCGTACGGGGACGCGCGAGCAGTGGCGCTCACCCGCGACTGTCAAAACTTAAAACACGCAAACCATCCACTGTGACTCAGATCTCTCTCTCTCTCTCTCTCTCTCTCTCTCTCTCT
>JBAJNP010000284.1:85663-109185 GCA_036877545.1 Yasuhikotakia modesta
TAACCAAAACAATAAAGCAATGAGAAACAATAAAGAAAAATACCTGTTCAACAATAGCACTATAAAAGGTTAACAATAAACAACTGCATTTAATACAAACGAGGCCCCATTTGAAACACAGGCACTGGCTCTAATAGGGAAAACTTTAGTGTATGTATGTGACAGGGAAAGAGAAGAGAAACAATAATAAAAATCATTAAAAGACCAATTTAAAACAGACAGAGATCAGACTTAAAATTTAAAGACCTGGGGTTTACTTTCCTGTTTGCTGTGACAAATACTTCAGCTATTGCAGTCTGCGTCAGTTCCTTGCCTTTAGGCCACAGGTGAATAAGACAGCCTTCAGGTGTGCTTTCAACATATTTCCTCGTACATTTGTCGCTTGTCTATACACGCTCACCTGCTTTTTCTCTGTCTGTTAGCATTCAGTCCAATTTTGCATCCCCGATCTTTATCCCTGGTCTCCATCTCTTTCTGTTTTTAACAGTAAGGTAGTGTCTCTGTGGTTGAATCCTTCCACGTGCAGCTGGACCGAGGGGCTCAAAGGATGCCTTGTTGATAGACGGAGCTGCTAGGAAAGACTGTTGCATGTGTGTTCATGTGCGTGTCTGCATGCAAACTCAGTGGAAACCTGTGCACGTGTGTGTATTCACACAGAGGTGGGATTCTCATACAAGCCAGACGGGGAAGGGGGGCTCTGTCCGTTGAAGGATGGTTGTGAAAGAGTGAACCGCCATCTGTCAGAATGACACCTAGAATATCAATTTGGAGAAAATGCGGTTCTTCTGTTCTGTATCAAAGGGGACACAGATACATCTCGCTGCAAATGCAGTTTTGTGGGTCATGCAGTGACATAAAAAACTTTTTTATGTCTGGGATTTTTTTTTCTTTCAGCAAAGATGAACTTGCAACAGGTTGCTTTGCACATCCTTTGTTTACTTCCTCAGAATGGTTAATATTGTAAGATAGTTGAAACGTTCATGTTTTCAAGCATTGTTTTGAAAATACTGTATTATTTTAGTTGTTTTGTGTTCAATGATGATGAAGGTGTATTTGGGAAAAGCAGGCGGAATATTGACTTAATGTCATGTTTGTTGACCTGATCATATCATCTGTAGTGTCATATCATATGTTATAGCGTCAGTGTCACCTGGTTTATTCGTGTATTGTTTAAAATTACAGAGGTTTCTCTAATCATAGTAATACAGGTGAACAGCCTCATCTGCTTTGAGAATGATGTCAGAAAGAAACTGGTTGTACCAAGTCTATACAGGCCATTCATTGCATCATGTTTTATTTTGTAAGTCATGGGCCAAATTTCCAATATGGTAACTTACGTTCCACCAAAAAACATGTTACATAACATAGTTACTCTATTTATTGTTGCTACCGTAAAACTAAGTAATACAGCCACTTGTGACATCAATTAACTTTTCAAAATAGTTTAGAAAAGCACTATAAAAGTTGTTGATTCTTTTTAAATTGTAGTTTTAAAAAAGTAATCCAGTTATTTTAATGTTTCTACTTTTGTTGATCCTTTTTATTATTTGCTATTAATTTGTCAAAAGTAACATTATTAGCTTTTGTGGTTTGGCTTAAACTGTGGTTAATAGTGTATATACAATATATTGACTGTTCAGCAAAGGCAGTGGTTGTTTCATTCAGTGGCTGTGATATTGCCATATGAAGAATATATTTTATAGCTTTAACACACTGTTGTAACAGTACATTTTTCTAACATTTAAATATAGAGTAAAACAACTTCCAGTTATTTTCCACCTAGATGTGTTACCGGTAAAGTTTTTGAGATAGTACCCTGCCATCTAGCGGTCATGTTACGTTATACTCGATTGAACAAAGCAAATGCACTCAGGTTCCCAGTTTTCATTACGCGATGTCTGAGCATGCTCTCTGAAGTTCAGTCCACGGTTGCCCATAAGACACCCCACAAATCCACCAGCATCCTTTTAGCTCCAAACCCAGACGTAGTTGTAGCTGGAGTGAGCGGACAGCGCGGTTACTCTGAAAAATGACGCTTAGATGGAGATTGCGGAGGTGAGCGGTGTCATTTGTGCTCGTTTGCGACCTGTATGTGTGTGTGGCTCGTCGCAGTACTTTGCCTGTATTTTCCTAGAGTGAAATTTAGGGGTGTGTTGCTTATGCAGCTGTTAGACTGTCTGTGTAGCTGTTTGGTGATCTGTGTTTGTGTTTGTTTGTGTGTGTGTGTGTGTGTTCAAAACAAGCAAATCAGTCTATGTAACTGAATGAATGAATGAATGTTTACATATCAGTCGGTGCTGGTTGGTGGATTAATTGTCTTCCGGGCTCATTGCCCTGTTGGGGTGTGTTGTTGCTATAACTGTATCCATTAATTTTGATTCCTGATCCAGAAGCTTTGTTGAAATGAATGTCAAATATAATATTATATATATTATCATAACAAAATCTTTCTGTGCTCAGCCATTACTGCAAACTTAGTGTGCCAGTTGCTTATAGTTAAGATAAACTAAGGCAACTTAGTTTGTTAGTTTGTTTATGGAGTGCCTGAAATATATTTAATTCATTTGACTTAATATATCCTGGTGTGTTCAGTTTATATATAGATTCTCCATCCATACTGTTTTTCATGTTTTCTAAATTAAATAGTGTTAAATAATACAGCATTCATTCATGCGGACGTTCTTTATTAAATCACTTATAATTTTAATAAATGTAAATGTATTTTGCCGGCGTATATCCTACATGTGTGTCTTGATGTCTTCAGACCTCCAGACACCATCCCAGACGCACACGTTTTCTATTTATAGATCATTAGAAGTGTGGGAGGATCCGTTTTAGCATAAGGGGGTGGCCCAGTTGTCCAAATATGGTCGTGCAGGGGAGCAGTACGAGTGTGTAAGAAAGTACAGCACCATCCTCAGGATCTGAGAGCAAGGAGAAGGTGAGAGAGAGAGAGAGAGGGGGGGGGAGAGGGAGACAGAAGCAGTGCCGAATCTTCTGTCACTCTCTCTCACTCCACCGTGAGAGCCACAGGACTCATGCTGTCCTCCAGCACACCCCCACACACACACTGAGAGAGAGAGAGCATTGAAACAGTGAAGAAAAAACGAAAGGATTTTGTGATTTCTCCTGAGGAGCTGCAAATAACCCTCGGAGAAGGATGGCAGAGGGAGAGGGAGGAGATGAGGAGATACAGTTCCTACGGACGGTAAGTGATGCCGGCTGTTTTTAACGTTTTAAATGGGGGAAAGATTAATCAAAGTTACATTTTGATGGACTTTAAGTTGCATTAAGGCAAATTCATCTATAATATACCCAGCTGTATAACTTTTGAGGGGTTGCAAATGTTTTGCATGTATGTGTGTATGACTGGATGTGTTCATTAGTTTTTGTTTTGTGCTCACGCTCATTTATCACCATTTATCACTGTGAAATTGTTAATAACCTTCACCCCGCTATGGTTTCTTCAGCTTGACTGGATTAACTTTTGAAGAACATTTTCCAAGCATTTTTCAAGTATTTAGTTGCCTATTTTTATGGTGGCCCATGTGTCTTCTGACCTGCTTACGAACAACTCGGTGAAGATCTATAATCAGGATCATGTCATGCTTTTAATATTTGGGTCCTGCATCTTTTTCTTCTGGAAAATTCTTTATTTGGATATTGCTGAAAGATGTATGAGAGTGTGTGTGGACAGACAGCGGCTAGTGCATCTGTTAGCATCGTTATCTATTTTTACCTCAGGAAAGGAGAGACTTTCGGAACAGGAGAGGAAGATGCAATGTGCAGGCGCGCGCCTTGAGGGGGGCAGCTGGCCTCTGCCCCCTCATCTTAAACTGAGAGAGAGAGTGAGGATCGCAGGATTACCTTCTTACACAAGCATAGACACACAAACAGATAAAGTGAACATTTAGACACATTAGACAGATTTGGATTTTTTTAGAGCAAGTAAATGGAATGTAGCGTTTAAGATTTTGTCCTTTAATCTGATTGGACAAACGTTGTTTTAAGAGTGCTGATATTTAGTATAACGGCACTGGGTGTTTGCAACTATTGTGTCTACAATGTAAGTTATTTGAAATTATTTCTTATTTATTGACCTGTTGTGTAAGAGCAATATGACACTCACTATCGTTTCATACGGCTTTGGAAAACTTGATTCTAGTCAACTGCTTAGTGTTACAGACAGATTTATTTCTATAGTGTCAGTTAAAATGGCACTGGACTGGTTGGTTTTAATTAGCAATAATGTTTGGTTAGCAATCTGCTTGCATGCTTTATCCCTTGTGGGATAATTGCAGGATAACATTCCTTTGTCCTATGACACATATGTCTGGGAAGCTGTCGATTGTCTGCTAGCAACAACCATTATCATTGGGTTAACAGTAATACACCCTCATGCCTCATTTAGAAAAGCTAATAGGAACATATTGTGAATGCGAATGCTGTAAAGAATCCCTCAATGCCTTTACAATCAAAGGTCAACTTTTAATATTCTTCACACAACTTCTGAACAAAGCATCATAGTCCTCCAGCTGCCCACATGTATGTAAACGGACGCTTTTATATTGTTGCCAATATAGAAACAGACTGTCACTGAGTTTGTCTGGTCTGAGGTATTCTTTGCAAGAGGTTTCCAAATGTCTTGTTGAACATTTAGTTTATCTTTTGCTGTACCAGTTTAATAGACTGTTTTATAACTGTCTGTGGTCTCAATTTGATTTTTAGCATCACCTGGTGTGAAAAGGCATCTTTCCACCAGTAACTGCAACTACTGTATGCAGTTTGTCATAAACACACAGTGACAGACTTTCGCCTCAGATTCCAAACACACTGTCACAAAGAAACACACAAACAGTGTTTTGACTCTCTTTATTGTGTGTGTAGATTGTGGGAGATGACATGACCCCCTCTTAGAACTCCTACATTCCTTTTTCTGTATTTTATATAAATCACTTCATTAGGACTGCATGGAAAAGCAAGGGATGAGTAAAAAGAAAGAAGTGCGCTAATTTTGGGGCACTTTAAACTCTTTATCTGAAAAACAAGAACATACCCTGTCATTTAAATTTAAATCCTCTCTAATGGAAAGAAAAACGTTCCACCCCTAACTGGTGTTTGTAATCTCTGCCATTATTTTAACATTAAAATAGGTGTTCTCATCTAAAGATAATATTCATCTACAAGAATTTCATAAATTTAATAGTGTTAGTTTAATGGAGTTTGGGTGAGTGTATGACTACTGTAATCTATACAGTGACTCAGCATGTGTGATCATTCAAAAACAGGCAGTTTCTGAGGGTCCACAGTATGTTCTCTAGGGAGTCGTTGAGGAAAGCCCTATGGCTTTCACTAGCCATTACAGAGATTGCAGAGAGAGATTTTTGTCAGTCTTTTATAATAGGAGAGGCAGGTGGATTCCGACCCTTTGCACTGCTACTAACATGACAAACTTGTCAAACAGAGCTGTCTGTGAGAGCATTGTTGGTCCTGTCATGTCACATTGCTTGGAGTGTGGACCAAAGGGGTCAAGTTTTAAATGGTTATTATGGCCCTAATAGATCTTGCTTGCTGAAACTACACCATCTGAGTTAAAAAAATTTTGACTGAGTTAAAACATATTTTTCTGGTAAAAGCAGTTCAAAAGTAGCACAGTGTGTTTTTTACAACATTTGAGGGCACTGGAAGATATCACATTGACTTAATGTCTGTTGCCTTTAATGTCACAGCAAAGACAGTCATTAGTGGAGTGCTTGGAACTGCACATTCATGTGATGTCATCAGGGCTGATTAGTCACATGACTTTTATGATACAGTTGATTGGCTCAAAAAGTTCAGCTTATGGAGTTGAGTTCTGTGAGAAAGGGGGAGCGATTAAAAAAATGTAGCTGTTGTTCTGTGCTGCCTAAGAAGGAACAACCATTTAGAGGAATGAGAATGCTAACATAATGCTTTCTCCAGGTATTGTAGACATTCTTTGTGTAGACAGACTGCTAGAGGGAGTTGATAATAAAGAGATGTAGAGACAGTTATGAGAATAGCGTCAGTGGTGTTGTAGTGTATTTAAAGGGGTATTTTTTGTTCCAAGCTTCTACAGCAATTTTCTTTTTTTAGTTTCACCACTATAAGCGCCTGACAGTCAGGAGGGGAGCAAGAGAGTCTGTGTCCTACTTCGTCTTTGCCTGAATCCGTAGGGAGGACAGGAAGTGTGTGTTTTTTACATGTTTGTATGTTTGTGCTGGACACAGGCATTTCACACTTCTTGAAATCCAAGGGTTCAGCAGTTATTTATAAATGGAGTATATACTGTATATATGTTATTTTGAATCTGTTATGAATCTGTGATGATCGGCCACATAATGAGGAGAGAAGGATTTAGAAGCACTAATTTTAGTTCTCAGTTATGCTGAGAGCTCACAATAAGGGACTATCCATCACAGGGGACTTTTCATAGACTGAGATAGAGGTGGTGAGGTGGAACACTTGCTTATGTATGTCTTTCTGATCTTTAGAAGTCTTCAGAAGATTCTTTTGGTCTTGACTGCGTAACACAACAGTCTCCTTAGGCTTATGTTTCTCCTTGCTTAGCCCACAGATGATCAAATCTACACCTCAGTCAGTTCATGGTACATCATGCAGGTGTTTTTTATGATAGTAGTTCATATTACTTGTAGCACTTGTCTTTAAAGATAAGGCCCACAGAATCACTTACATCTGCAAATCTCCCCTTGATACACAACAAAGATCTTGAGAGTAATGTAATTGTGTGATCTTCTATTTATATAGTAGATATATATTTGTGTGTTGTAGGTCAAATTTACATTTTGTTTTTCTACATGATTTGATGTAAAATGTTCAGTTTTTAATTCCTGACACATTTTGTTTTCAATTCCAGAGGCCTGTTTTCTCATTAGTAAACAATTTTCTGAATGATTATTCATGTGAGAGCTTCTAATAATGAAGTGAAAATACACAGCGGCAGGACTAGAATGGAGCACATTAAACAGCCTCGGCTCAAAATATGATTTAGTGAGACCATTTCAAAGCTTATTTTAGGATTATTTTGGCATAATGGAACGAACCGAAATCAGCTTTACCTAAATACAAAAACCATCTCAGAATACACATTTGCTGAAATGCTGCTGTAGTTCTTGGATTATGTTCATACTTATGAATCTGTGCAATGACAATGAAACATTTGCTTGTTGAAAAATGTAAACGGATTTCTGAGGCTTATATTGCAATTACCTGTGATTTATTGCAAAGACCTGTGATGATTTGATGTGCAGTGCTTCTGATTTTCCAGTGTGAATTGCTAACTTTGCTAACTAAATAAATTAGTACAGTCATGATTATGACTCATAAAATATAGATGTGGTAGAAGACTCCCTCTATCTGTCAATGTGACAATTTCTTGCCAGTGTTGTTATGTCTGGTTCAAACAGACAGATCACAGTTTTATTTGTCTCAAACATTTATTTGAAAATAAAGGATCAAAAATGTGTTTTCTTAGTGAGCAATACCATAGAAGAACCATTTTTGTTCCTCAAAGAACCTTCAATCCAAGATTCGGACTGAAAAGAACTGTTTTTTTTTATCTCTGTAGAACCTTCATCAACTACAGTACAGTGAACCTTTTGTGCAACAGAAAGGTTCAACGTATGTTAAAGGTTCTTTATGGAACCATACAGCCCGACAATCCTTTTAAGAAGCTTTTATTTTAAGTGTGATTTGTTTAACAGGCTGAAATCAAATTGCACATGTATTTTAAGTTGCTGTATGCAACAAACCCTTGTCATTAAAATTTCTGTCTTTGCTTGACAGTTTTCAGTCAGTGAAACAGTTGTAGGTGACAAATTGTAGTTAATGAGAACAGACATTGGTTGGTTTTCTCTGTTAACTGGGGATCAGAGACTTTTCTGCCCTCAGTGAGCCTCTAAACTATCTGCCAGTCAGCAGTTGAGGCGAATGTGAGAATGACAGGTGCACCCACCCAAAATAGCAATGTTGAGGAGTGGGGGAAGGTCCAAGGCAGAGAGATAGACAGAAAGAGAGAGACGGTCAAATTAAAAGGAATAAGCAAAATGTGTTTAAAACAGTAGAGAGGTGTTTTTTGTTTCCGGTTCTGTTAGTGTTCCAGGAAATTGCAGAATAGGGAAATGAAAGGCAGAGCGGTGGGGTATTTGTGCATGTGCTTGAATATGTTTGAAAGAGACACACTATTATTGCTTGTCAAGGTATGAATTATAGCTGCAGTGGACCCAAAAATCAACTGGGTACATTAGTCACACTTTCAAGTATGAGTCATTGCATAAAAAAACAAAATGTGAAACGAACAGGTGTTTATATTAGGAATGATAGTGCAAGTACACTTTTCAGACATTACACTTCCCACGTAGATGTTTGTTATGTTGTGCCTGTCTGTAAAGTTCGTGCATAACTGTGTGTTAACTGCAAAAATAAGAATGTTAACAGAGTTAAACTAAATCTGATGTTACTCAGGCCTGGGACACCTGTGTGAATTTAACAGGAACTAACATCATTCCTCCAGCTGACTAAAGTTTGTGTGAAAAAGATTTTTGACATTTCTGTTTCATTTTACTGACGCCACACTTTTTCTGTTACCTTATCTGTTTCTTTATAATATTTATGTCTGTCAAAATGGTGCCAGTCAACAGTAAAGTAATAGCTGTTTTGTTGTGCTGTTCACCTGCTGTGGTTCTGTAAGTGAGTCTCCTGAGATGATTGCCTGTAGTTTGGTGTGTCATCAGATCTAAGAGTGTAAACAGATCTACAGTGACTATTAAGACACACTTGTGCACATGTCCCTCTGATTCTAGAAGATACATACGGCTCTATAACAGGGTCTCATTTCTGGAGCTGCTCTTATAGAAGGGCTGTTATATGCTACAGCTAATTTTGCATTAAATGTTTATGTTTTTTGTCTTTTTATGCTGCTTGGGTGGCACAGTAGCATGTTTAAAAAGGTATATGAGTACCTTTAACTGGTTTTAGTGAAATATTGGAGCCTGTGTCTATAGGTTTTTAATCATTTATACTATACGCCCAAAAGTTGCATTTCTACACGTACACATTCAGTCTCACCCAAAAAGTTTGATAACTATCTAATGAAATGTTCTTTAGGATAGTGATTCGCAGTTCATAGCTGTAATGTAACTAAAGCTTGTTGGTTAATTTTTTAAGGGGGTTTATAATAAGAAAGGAACTTTGGAATTTGTTTTGTGTAAACAGGTAAACAACAAACATGACCCCCTTAAACACCCCCGCAGTAGCTATATGACCACAGGCAGCCCACCTAGAGAGGAAATGACATTTTATATTGGGAAACATTAGCAGGGGGTCCCGCATGTAAAGACTAAAGGACCTTTCTAGTCCAGCTTAGTCGTGGCAGACAAAAGCATTTTAAAAAGGGACTGACTTTAATGCACACCAGGCCCCTCCCTCTCCCTATTGACACTTCCTGTCACGCTTTCTTCTTCTCTCCTGCGCTAATCCACCCACACCATCCCTCCATCCATCTGTGTCAGTGGTCAGTGGAGGCTGTTGTCACGGTGATGAGATTTGGCCTGAGGAGGTCTTTATCAGCAAAACTACAATGGGAAGGGAATCCCCACACTGTTTCTAATTATAAACAGGCATGTGTGTATTGATGGAGCTGTTGTCTTTCTGATGTGTAACACCTGCAATAATTATGTTTAAGGTGTTTGATCTTTTATTGAGGGCTTTGAGATGTTTGATTTGTTGCTTTTATAGTCATTGTTATTCTGCAGTCGCAGCCAGATGACTAAGTGACATAAAATACATTTAAAAATATTGTTTTTGCCAGTTTGAAACCAAATATACCCTTGGAGACTCTAGAATGCTTATATAAACAAGTGTATGTGTATTTGAGCACTCATGGAGGTGTCGAAAGATGCACATCAGCACAATGCATCAATATATAACAGCTGGGAATACATTCTCATATGCATACTGTGGTCATGCAAAGCTCTGTTCTAGCTCAGGAACACTCCAATGACCCACTGAGATCTGTTTGTTATCAGGTGTCGGTCGGGCACACCTTGCCCTCATACGCTCACACACAGTTTGCTCTAGGCACAGGTCAACAACAACGCAGCTGTGTTAGCCGTGTTATGTCCACACTAAAGAGACTGACTGCTGTTGTTAGCAGCCAATGAGTTAATGTTAGTCTTATTTTCCTATTGTTTTGTGCATGTATGCACCAATATTGTCAGAATTGTGAATCATTTATCATTATTTAGATCGATTTAGTTGTCTGTCTCTCAGAGTGAAGCACAGATGGTTATCAGTCCATCTGGCAACACTGTGAGTTTCTAAATGACCTGTGTTCAGAATACTGAACACAGAATTTTCATTCTAGAGAGATTTTGATTGGTCACAACCTGTGGGAATCAAAATGAGTCACCAATATGATTGGTCCATTTTCACAGAACATAGATATGTATGCCTTTAAATCTATATATCTGGTTACAACTGGAGTACACATAAATATAGTCTTAAAGCTAAAACAAATTAATTAAAAGCCACAAAACTGATGATGCTGATTTCACATAATGTTTAAAATAACCCAATAAAGTATTTAAGGTGGTGCTGTGAGTCCAGTCCTAAATATGCCTTGGCTGTAATCTTACACCTGTCTTAACTCGCAGAAATAAGTCTGCTTAACCGAAGGCCCACGTTCTCCGTCCAGCGTTCATCTAAAACTTCCCAATGTTTTCTGTTCCCTTTGTTGACAGTAATGTGCGTGAGCTGAAGTGTTTAAGCACCGCATTAGCGCTGATTGTTTGGGTCGCGTGGTGTAAAGCGTTCCTCATCTGCTAAATCCCTGAGCTGCCCTGGGCCTATTTATACAGAGATGAGCTAAGCCTGCAGATCATGAGGCTCGGAGCGGCTCACCACAAGACCACCATATCAGACAGCGAAAGCTCAGAATACTTGTCCCACTCATGATGGTTGTTTTTTGTTGTTTGGGTCCTGAAAATGATCCAACAAGGAGTGTCGCTTAGTGTCGCTGCTTTAGAATTCATATCAGGGTGAGGGTTGCACACACACACACACACACACACACTATCCACCTAGCTGTGTTTCTTGCCTTATGTCAAGCACTATTTAAACTATTCGTTTGTAGTGCAGTATTTGCTAACTGTTAATAGACCCTTTTTGCTGAAACAGAATTCAACACAGTGAAAATCTTAGAATTTCATGGATCATAATAATAAACTGACTGTTACAGTGCAGTTGTCATTAGATTGTTATAGCTGATTAAATGTTTATAGTTTGTTTTTCATGGAAAAGAGCAGCTTTGACATTTCGATAATAACTGTTTGTGCTCCATGGGAAAAAATGAGATGAGTTTATAGCAACATGTGGGTGGGAAGATAATGACAGAATTATCAGTTTAAACAAATGATCTGCATAAAAGTGCAATTTACAGAAATTAGCTGTTTCATGTAAATGCCTGATTTTTGCCACTACATTTTAGACAAACAGTTTTTTAAACATTTATTAATCATGCAACTTAATTATTAAAAATACAATACAGTTTGCCTTTTTTTAGACATTAAAAATCTTGTGGCATGTGGACCATTTCTATTCTATATTGATTCTATTATCAATATTGCCCTATGGATATGAGACACCATACAGGACAGACCGTATATATGTTATATTTTGTCAATCATATACATTGCTAAAGTTGTCTATTCCAGTCTAATATTGAAGCTTTTTGTGTGTCTGGGTGTGTGTTTTGGTAACTGTTTGGTAAAAGGATAAGGGTTTTTAAGGGCTCAGTGCCCTACACTTCGCGAAGGGGAGAGTGCCCTTGTTTCCTCTCTACCGGGGATAGTGGGGCAGACTTTGGCTGAAAACAGCAGGAATATACAGTACAGAGAGGGATTAATGGAGAAGCAGAGGAGAGAGAGACAGAAAGACAAATTGTGAGTTCTGAATGTTGACAAAAGTGCTGTGACAGAAAGAAAAAATGTCAGTCTCTAGAACACAGTGAAATATTAGCACAGTGAAAGATTGTGGAAGAAAGAGAGAGAAAGATGGAAGACAGTGATAGAAAGAAGTCAGTTGGAGGATGAGAGATGAAGAGAGATACAGCCACATCATGAGTCAGAGAAGGGAACAGCTGAGAATTCTGGGTGACAGGTGGAGAGTGTTTGGAAGCGGGTGTGATTATTGGTGTATTTGCTGTCCAGTGCCTTGGATAGATGTGTGTGTGTGTGTGTCCCACTAATCAGTGTGTTACCATAACACATACTTACACATCACACTATGAATAGGTATTTATTGTACTTAACTCTATTGTCACAAGTAATTGTCACCTGTGTCACATGGCTGTAGTCAGTTTCTCACCTTAAATTTCTTCCTTTTTTTATCCTTACAACACAATTTGACTGCAGGAAGACCAAGTTGTGCTCCAGTGCTCAGCAACTGTTCAGAAGGAGCAGATCAAGCTATGCCTCTCCTGTGAAGGGTTCGGGAACCGTCTGTGCTTTCTTGAGACGACGTCAAATGCTCAGGTACAGTCATCAGAAGTTAGTGTGTAACACTAACTGCAGTGTGTAACAATTGCCTCTCTACCGCCATCTATGTTTTGTGACATTTTGTATGTTTTCTAAATAACATTGTCATTTTGCATTAAATTCACAAAATTCCTCCATCTATAGTCTTTAACAATTATCTTGCATCCATTAGAAAGGTCACAATACCAAGTTGGTAAACAGGTTTATCGATTTCAAAACCATGAATTGAGAATGACTAAACAAGATTTGTATGTTTCTTTATCTTCTTCAGAATGTGCCACCTGACCTGGCAATCTGTGCCTTTATACTGGAGCAGTCGCTCTCGGTTCGAGCCCTGCAGGAGATGCTGGCCAACACTGTGGAGATGAACGAGGTGAGAGACTGGAGAAGAGGAGAGAGAGGGAGGAATGGAGAGGTGGAGTGCAGGGAGGGATTGGTAAAACAAACGCTCAGAGGAAGGGAGTATTAAATTAGGAAGTATATGAACTATTTAAATCAGCTGAAGTTGCTTTTATACATCTAACATACCTTTTACATTTAGGCATTTAGCAGGCAATGTAAGGAGAACAAAGAAGCAATAAATTAAAAATGTCAATAAACACCATCCGTACCATTTTATCAAAAGTACAATTTTACCAAAATGTCAATAACATACCTGCATAACTGTAACCATGCTTTCTAATTATCGCAAATGTTTTAATTGCAAAAAACCTTTACGTAACAGTTTGAAAGGTCGAGTCATGTTATTCCAACATGATATAAATGATCAATGAAATCAGACCTTTTGTGCAAAAGAGTTTTTTGTTAAGCATTGTTGATTTACAGGTTTATATGAATGAACAAACAGATTTTTTATATAAATTTTATATATATATATATATATATATATATATATATTATATTTTATATATAAGTTGTATACATTTAAGTTAAAGAACTTAAAAATATCAAGTACACAAGCAAATTTAGCAGTCCTGTTTGTTTTATATGTACCAGCCACCAAATATGCAAACACTGCTTTACAGTATATGGCTTAAAAACATGTTAGTGTAACTTCCTGTAATTTTTGTCTCTCCCCTGAACCTTCACCCCCGCTCTCATGCCAACTTTAGGCAGTCGATTTGGATAAATGGGTATGTCTCATGTCTCATACTGTATGGTATCTTCATAACGTCAAAAACTCAGCACTCTTCCTCTCATAAAACGTTTCTTATATCTACTCAGTGTTCGGTGTGGATATAATAATTCTGTAGCTCCTGTTCTTCCCAAACCTTTACTTCTGTCTGACCTTTAACTGCTGTCACCTGTTTCTCACTGTCTTGTTTGGTTGGTGTTGAAATCCTTCCAGTTTGAAACCCTTCCATTTGGCTTCCAAATGGCATTTCAATTGAGAGTGTGCGTGTATGTTTGTAAGCAAGAAACAGAGAGTGAACGAGCGAGTGAGAGAGAGAGAGAGAGAGAGCACAAGAGAGAGAGAGAG
Source organism: Yasuhikotakia modesta (assembly GCA_036877545.1). NCBI lineage: Eukaryota > Metazoa > Chordata > Actinopteri > Cypriniformes > Botiidae > Yasuhikotakia > Yasuhikotakia modesta. Next base: position 99,716 of record JBAJNP010000284.1, read on the forward strand.
CATTCCAGTGTGTAAAATAAGCTTAGTGCCAATGAATCCAGGGTAATGTTATCTTGAGCCTGTAAGATCAGCATACAGGCTCAAAAAACTCATCCTCAACACTTATTCTTGGCCAGCATGAAGCAAATAAGCGTGTCTAAATAAAAGCTTTTCCCACAAGAACTAAAGAAAACTAAAGATTTCTGCATATTTGGAACAGATGTCATCATTCACGAATTGCTGATTATTTGGTCAAATATGCTTTCAGTTTAACTTCAGTTTTTTTATTTTATTTAGCAGTTTTTCACAGATCCCTCTAAAACGACATGATTTTTTTAAATTAATAGTTAGTTATTAAATAACTTATTAAATAACTGTACCTTTGTACCTGCTTGAATTTTACACTACTGTATACCAAACTCATACTAAAGCCCTGTAGACACTATAAATGTGAGCTCTAAAATGGGGGTGTTATCAGGGTGTTATTGAATGAGATAGAACATGTCCGACTTGTTTCACCCGGCACTGTAAACAAGGGGCTTTATCCTCAGCCATAGCTTTCATTATTGGGAAGCCAAATGAGAATAGTGTGGATAGTGGGGCACATTTATGTCAGAGGGGATGGGGGTTGGTAATCGATGACAACAGCGGAATCTGACACCTGGAAAACTGACAGGGACCCTGAGCCAGTGCTAGTGTGGACGAATGGGGCAGTAACAGACTGACCTGTCCCAGGTGGACACAGCTGTTGTGGGGAATTAAAGGATTAGTTCACCCAAAATAAAAATCTGAATTTTCAGTGTAACCACTGTTACCAAAAGTGTGACCACTACATTGTTCAAATGCTCCTTTGTGATGCACTGAATAAAGGAATTCATACACCTTAAGGGAGTATAAGTAAAAAAATAATAACTATTCCTTTAAAGTTTATTATGGAGTGCTCTGTCTCTCTCTCACTTATTTAAACTTATTCAGTATAAAACTGACTAATAGCAACAATAACCATGTTTTCTTGCCTTTAAATCTTACTGGATGTTGAGAAAAGGTAAGCCGTCCTCAGGACGTGTCTGTTGTCCCAGTGACGGCGAGTGTTAATCCACCTGGATTGGTGTGACCTTTGACTCCTCCCCTCATTGTTTCCGTACTTCTGTATGTTCTCCCCATGGTACTGTAACACTTCCTGTACATGTAAACAAGTGTGAGGAAATTGTAGGTGCCTCTTTATTTGTCTTCCTTCATAACACTGATGTTTATTTAATTGTGCATCTTCTTGTGTGAAATAGGCGGAGCTCCTCTTTTGTGTCCCACAACCATCCAACGTCAATCTGTTTCTAACCCCTCACAGCACTATTTAAAAAAACAACAATGTGTCTGACCTTATATTCTCTTTTGTGCTTTAGTCATCTCAAGGAGGGGGTCACCGAACGCTCCTCTACGGTCATGCCATCCTCCTGAGACACTACCACTCTGGCATGGTGAGATACATGTCTTCAGACTCTGTATTTACCACTTACTTGCATTTCAAGCTTCAACTACAGTCATCAAAACAAGCCAAGATTAACCTATAAAAGGCAGGTTTAGAGGTAGACATGCATGTGTAGAAAGTTCCTGTTTAATTTGAGTCTTTTTGTGTAACCCTTACTTGCAGTATCTCAGCTGCCTGACGACATCACGCTCACTTACAGACAAGCTAGCGTTTGATGTGGGCCTGCAGGAGGATTCTACAGGTACATTCATGCTTCCTATATATGGATAAAATACATCCATATTTTCCTATATCCATATTTTTGTATATTATCCCTTACATAGGTATAATGCTAACTTAAATGTGTATATTTAACACTTAGTAATATGGTGAGTTAGAACCCACTATATTTAACGGCTAGAAATATAATTAATGTCAAAACCCAGCTAACTTGAAACATTCTCAGAGCCTTGGCTGGCGCTCTCTGAACATTCTTAAAGCTAACTTTTGTAACTGCTGTAACATTAGTAAAACATTTAATGCTACATATTATATATCAAAAGTGTTAGTGGAACATTTTAAAAACATTACATAGCTAAAATGTTTGAATACCTATATATCTTCTATAACCAAGCAATAAGGTTAATACCGAAATAACATCAGAATCACAAATGTAATCTTTTTTAATAGAAACAATACAGGAACATTTTTACAACCTAGAAGTGTGAAAGCATTTCATTGGACTCCAGCACTGGACGTGTTTTTGTGTGTGTTCAGGGGAAGCATGTTGGTGGACCATCCATCCAGCATCCAAGCAGAGGTCAGAGGGTGAGAAGGTCAGAGTAGGAGACGACCTGATCCTGGTTAGCGTGTCATCAGAGAGATACCTGGTAATTTAATTATCACTTAAATAACTTGCATTCTCTAAGAAACTGAGTTTTTTGTCTCTGCGGTTGATGACATCTGAAATCTGTGTGATTTTTGTTAGCATCTGTCACATGCTAGCGGGGACTTGATGGTTGATGCCTCCTTCATGCAAACTTTATGGAACATGAACCCCGTCTTGTCGGGCTGTGAGCTGGCAGAAGGTGAGAAATTACAAACAAACAATCATGTGTTTCGAAATGTTGAAGTCTGGAGTTTGTGAACTGTATAAATTGCTGTGTTCTGTTCTTTGCATTTGCCCTTAACAGGGTACTTAACTGGAGGTTATGTATTAAGATTGTTTCATGGTCACATGGATGAGTGCCTGGCCATCTCAACACCAGAACAGGGACAAGAACAACGGCAGTAAGAGAGTTTTCTTGGTTGTATAATGTTGAATGTTTTGACTTCTGTAATTGTTCCACTAACTACCTGACTACCTAAAAAAATAATATATATATATACTGTATATTTCCAGTTATAGTTATATAGATAGATAGTATATACAGTACATATATTGAACTGTAACTGTATATATATGTATAGAAAAACATTAACATCTAACATCAAGGCCTTTTTTGAATACTTTGAGAGAACTTCTAGAGAACATTAGTGTTCTGAAAACATTTCCTGGAGATGTGCCAAGTGTCCAGACACTTTTGGGTCCACAGTACATAGTCTCATATCTTGTCTCTCTAGGATTGCACATTATGAAGGAGGGGCTGTATGCAGTCAAGCCAGATCACTGTGGAGACTAGAGCCTCTGAGAATAGGGTGAGACCATACAACCATTTTCCTCTTTAGTATCTGTCCCATTGTTTATCTTGGTGTAACACGTCTGTTGTTTGTCTGTAGTTGGAGTGGCAGCCACATGAAGTGGGGTCAGCCTTTCCGCGTACGTCATATCACAACAGGTCGGTACCTGTGTCTGGATGAGGACAAAGGTCTTATGGTTCTGGATCCAGAGAAAGCCAACACCAAACAGTCTGCCTTTTGTTTCCGTGCATCTAAGGTCCATATGAATATGAAATGAAAACATTACCGTCCTTAATTGATATTGATATATATATGTATGTGTGTGTGTGTGTGTGTGTGTGTGTAATCTCTTTCCATCACTCTTCATCTTTCTTTTTCTTTGTGTGTGTTGTGTTTTCTCTGTCCTTTGTTGCGTCTCTTCTGGGAGAGCAGGAGAAAGTTGAGGGAGCTCAGAAAAAGCGGGATGTGGAAGGAATGGGTGTTCCCGAGATTAAATACGGAGAGTCCATGTGTTTCGTGCAGCATCACTCCACGGGACAGTGGCTGACATACGCCGCTCTGGACGCCAAAGCAGCTCGCCTGGGAACCATGAAGAGAAGGGTACGAAGCTGGGGCTGTTAGCCTTGTGATATTAACAGATCTTTATGATAATCCTTATGTTGAACCTTCATGTGTGCTATGATATCTTTGACTTAGGCCATTTTGCATCATGAGGGGCATATGGATGATGCACTGACCATGTCTCGCTCTCAGACTGAGGAGTCTCAAGCTGCTCGTATGATCTACAGCAGCACAGGCCTTTTTACACAGTTCATCAAGTACGGCTACACGCCACACAAAGTGGACTCATTAAATTAACAAGTTGTATATTAATATTTACATCAACCAATTCTGATGTTTAGAAGCTAAAGCATTAAAATTAGGTGCAAAACACTTGATTGAAGATAGCAAATAAGTGTTATATATAGTGTAATTTTTATATGTAAAAGAAAAGTCTGATATGTAATCACCTAATAAATGCAATATCAGCCTATGATGGGTTGTTGACAGTTAAAATGTGGACAGCTGCCTTGTGTGTTTATGTGTGTGTGTGTGTGTATATCCTCTTCTCTCTGTTGTATGTCAGAGGTCTGGACTCTCTGAGTGGGAAGAGCAAATCTCCCGGGCCGGTGAATCTCCCGCTGGATGGAGTGATTCTGTACCTGCAGGATTTAATCCACTACTTTCGGCCTCCGGAAGAGGAACTGGAGCACGAGGAGAAACAGACCAAGCTGCGCTCCCTACGCAACCGACAGAACCTCTTCCAAGAGGAGGTGTGTGTGTGTGTCTGTTTGTGTGAGAGCCAGTAAAATCTTTATTATTATTATTATTATTATTATTGTTACTTTCACTTTCACTATTATATAAAGTTTATGTTGTGTTGTAGGGAATGATCACCATTGTTCTGGATTGTATCGATCGCCTAAACGTATACAACACTGCTGCACACTTCTCTGAGTTTGCCGGGGAGGAGGCAGCTGAATCTTGGAAGGAGATTGTCAATCTGCTTTATGAACTGCTGGGTGAGTAGGTCTCACTTCCTGTTTAGATCATGATTCACCAATGTTTCATGATCACCAACTGTTTCATGATCTGTACCTTGAAATGACTGTAGCACTACCTTGATACACAACCCATCTCAAATAGTAATACAGGAATGAATATGAATGTTTATGTTATTGTGTGTTTTTGGAATCCAACCATGGGAATATATGTGTCTGTTTTTGCAGCTTCTCTGATCAGAGGAAACCGTTCTAACTGTGCTTTGTTCTGTGATAACCTGGACTGGCTGGTCAGTAAACTGGACCGTCTGGAAGCCTCCTCAGGTATACAGAACCCAATCCAACAGAACACAAGATGCCAATTTTATGCCAATATGCCCATTTTTTTGTTTTACCATTATTGCCTGGGTCTAAATGTTATCCAATATTTTATTTTAATATTTTTATTCTGTAACTTTTTAAAATGTTCTACTAACAATTTAATGTTTATGGAACATTAGCCATTAACATATAACATTGAAAAAAACATGTTACTTCGAAAAATGTGATTTATCACTTGTCACACGCCATTTTCTGTATCTTCTTCTCCAGGCATCCTTGAGGTGTTATACTGTGTTTTGATCGAAAGTCCTGAAGTCTTAAACATCATCCAGGAGAACCACATCAAATCCATCATTTCGCTCTTAGACAAACATGGTCGAAACCATAAGGTCTGATAGCAAACATGTTACTGAGATCTTTGTGATATTTGACTACTGTTATCTCATAAAAGATCTCACCCTCTTCTTCCTCCATTTGCTCAGGTTTTAGATGTTCTTCGTTCTCTGTGTGTGTGTAACGGTGTTGCTGTGAGGTCCAATCAAAACCTCATCACAGAAAATTTGCTCCCGGGTCGTGACCTTCTGCTGCAGACCAACATCGTCAACTATGTATCAAGGTAACGTTTTTGGAGCTGAGGTTTATCATCCATTCTGAGAAGACCATTCTTGATCAGTTCTAGATCAGTTCGTATTAGTCTATGCTGGTCTGTGCTGGGTTACATGAAGGACCACCATGTTTGTTTAGTGGCGCTGGTTGATTAAAAAAAGTATTGCTAATCCTGCTAGTCAGAAATCCTTTAGGAGTACCAGCCCATCAGCATCTGGAAAAATTCTCCAAAATAATTTCACATTTGTTATATAAATTTCACTTGCTATTTACAGTGTGAGGCCCAATATCTTCTTGGGTACCTGTGAAGGTTCTACCCAGTACAAAAAGTGGTACTTTGAGGTGATGGTGGACTACGTGGAAGCGTTCGTGACAGCCCAGGCGACCCACTTCCGTGTGGGCTGGGGTATGACTGAGGGCTACAGTCCTTACCCAGGAGGAGGAGAGGGCTGGGGTGGCAATGGTGTGGGTGATGACCTCTACTCTTATGGCTTTGATGGCCTTCGCCTGTGGTCAGGTAAGCGCAGTGACCTGAGCATGTTCTTCAGCAAACACAGCGGTGTGTTTGAATGTTTATGATTCTTACGCATGTTAGTTCTCTTCAGGTCACGTGCCGCGTCAGGTGGCTTCACCCAACCAGCACATCCTGGCAGCAGATGATGTCGTGAGCTGCTGTCTGGATCTGAGCGTGCCCAGCATCTCCTTCCGCATCAATGGTCATCCAGTCCAGGGGATGTTTGAGAATTTCAATCTAGATGGACTGTTCTTCCCTGTCATCAGCTTCTCTGCTGGAGTAAAGTAATTAACTCAATGTTAATTGTCTCGTAATGTAGCAACAACTTGCTTTATGCCATAGATGTAAAGCATTAATTTGCATTTGTGATATAGTCTGATTTGTCTGATGACCTTTGTTTTCTTTATGTTCCTCAGAGCTCGCTTTCTTTTGGGTGGTCGCCATGGTGATTTTAAGTTCCTGCCACCTCCCGGTTATGCACCATGTTATGAAGCTCTTCTCCCCAAAGATAGAATGCGCATTGAGCCCATTAAGGAGTATAAGCATGACTTCAATGGTGTCCAAAACCTGCTTGGCCCAACACAATCCCTCAAACACACCTCATTTACTCCCTGCCCTGTTGACACCGCTCAGGTAAACCACCTGCTGCTTAACTTTGTCCTGGTTATTCTTTCTCTTTACTACTGCTTGTCAACAACTCACCCAACAGTCAATAAGTGTAACGTCTTGATTTGTAGATCGTACTGCCTCCTCATTTGGAGCGCATCAGAGAGAAGCTTGCAGAAAATATTCATGAGCTTTGGGCTGTGACCCGTATCGAGCAGGGCTGGACCTATGGAGTGGTGAGTGTTCTGTGCTTCTATGCCAAACACACACTTTAACACCACAAACTGCTTTTGACACACAAACAATACATTGAATTCATACTAATTGTCTTTATGTGTGAATCTCTTCTCCTACAGTTCAGGGACGATAATAAGAAGCTGCACCCATGTCTGGTGGATTTCCAGAATCTTCCTGAACCTGAGAGGAACTATAATCTTCAGATGTCTGGAGAAACCCTGAAGTGATTATCTTAAGTTAACATCAAGACATTTGTCTATCTGCTTATCTATTCAGCCCAATTTGCTAATCAGTTTCTTTTCGTTTTGTTTCTCCTTGATCTCCTTAGAACTCTCTTAGCTCTTGGTTGTCATGTAGGCATGGGGGATGAGAAAGCAGAGGAGAACCTCAAGAAGATCAAACTACCTAAAACGTGAGTTCACCTAAAGGACACATACATGTCCAATGTGTCTCTTGAGCAATGTATGTCGTATGTAATCTTTAAGTTTTAATGTTTTCTGTTTAATATTTCAGTTATGTGATGAGCAGTGGCTACAAACCTGCTCCTCTGGACCTCAGTCATGTCAAACTGACGCCCAATCAGAACCAACTGGTGGAGAAGTTGGCAGAAAATGGACACAATGTTTGGGCACGGGACAGAGTGAGACAGGGCTGGACCTACAGCATTGTGCAGGTATTGAACACCAAGATGGTGTTAATAAAGGCACCGATGTTTATTTTATGAAAAATATAGTTTAAAAACTGCAATTTGTAACTGTAACTGAAACAGTGTTTGAGCTGTCAGGTTTGACTTTGTTGTTAAGTTAAGCTTTAAAAGTCAATATTTATGGCATGTACATTTTTAAAGGAATAAATACATTTTCTGTGACCCTCAGGACATCATGAATAAACGTAACCCTCGTCTGGTGCCGTACAACCTGCTGGATGAGAGAACCAAAAAAACCAACAGAGACAGTGTTAACAATGCTGTACGTACTCTGATTGGTTACGGATACAACATTGAACCCCCAGATCAGGAAAGCAGTAAGTCTTTGTTTTTGCTACAGTAGTGTAGCTTGTGATATTGCCTGTAGGATACATGGTTCCTGACCATAAACAGGAAATCAGTTCAATGAAATTCTTTTTTTTTTTTTCCCCAGGTGGTCATAGTGTTGACAACACACGTGGAGATAAAGTGCGTATCTTCAGGGCAGAAAAGCAGTATGCTGTTACCTCAGGAAAATGGTACTTTGAATTCGAGGTGTTAACTACAGGAGAGATGAGGGTGGGCTGGGCCCGACCGAACGTACGTTCTGATGTTGAGCTCGGTTCCGATGAGTTGGCTTATGTCTTCAATGGCAACAGGGTCAGTGGTGTCATATAGATGTGGACGAACAATTTTGACAGCTTCAGTAAATGAGTTCCTCTCTGTTTCCTGTTCCTCAGGCCCAGCGATGGCACATCGGTAACGAGCCGTTTGGCCGTCAGTGGCTGTCTGGTGATGTGGTCGGCTGCATGATAGACTTGACTGAAATGAACATCATGTTCACTCTGAATGGAGAGATGCTGATCAGCGATTCTGGCTCTGAGATGGCCTTCAAAGACATTGAGATCGGAGATGGTGAGGATTTGTGCTAAAAAGGGGTTTTAGGTTATCACAGGGTTCAATAAATTGTGCTAGGAGATAATACTGCACTGCTAGAGTTTTAATAAGCTTGGCTGTTGCAATTTAGCCAGTCAGAAAATGTCTGCAGTTATTTTTGGGTGAGTCCCTATAGGCTAGTTTCCAGAACACAGATCAGTCCAACATTTGGATTTGAAATGCAGTTTAATGGGAATTTACCATCTTTTCTGTACAACGTTTTTTATGTTTAGGAAAGCGGTCAAGCTGTTAAAGAAACAGTTCACCCAGAAGCGTAAATTTTATGATTTACTTACTCTCAATTAGTTTTTTGAAAAAAGCATAATTAGCATATTTGTACCATTTGTATGCATAGTCACAAACTCATGCAGATAGACACCAGACAGCTAAAAAACCTCTCAGTCAGGAAACAATCTTGTTTTGGACATGACAGAAACTGACCTTTTATAGTTTTGAGGAATCGTACAATTAGCCTTAAAATCCTAAGCGATCTTCTCCTTAATAAACGAGTCTTCTTTGCCTGTTCCTCTGCCTCCAGGTTTTATTCCAGTCTGCGCACTGGGTCTGTCTCAGGTGGCCCGCATTAACTTGGGTCAGAATGTTAGCAGCCTGCGTTACTTTGCTATTTGTGGTCTTCAGGAAGGATTTGAGCCGTTTGCTATCAACATGAAGAGAGATATCACTATGTGGTTCAGTAAGAGCCTGCCTCAGTTTGTGCCAGTGCCTACTGACCACAATCACATTGAGGTGTGAAAGGTTCCTCTGCAATTGTCAGTCTGTTTTGCCTGATTAAAATGTTCTTAGAATGTTGGCTGAAGTTTTTTGAAAAGTTCTTAAAACATAAAGTGTTTTAAAAAGTAAAACATTAAAGTAAAACATTAGTTTTACTTTAATGGAAAT